>LGRX02016887.1:0-14540 GCA_001247695.2 Cymbomonas tetramitiformis | reverse complement strand
CCCCCAAAAGGTCCCACGAACTTCAAACACGCGATTTAGATACCGAATCAAAATCCTCTAGCACCCGCGCACTCAAAATGACCTTTTCAGGCCCAAAACCAACGTTTTTGGCCCATTTTCGAACCCCGAATTTTTTTCAAAGATTTTTTGGGGTGACAGAGTCTTTAGAGAGGGCCCCAAAAAAGTCCCACGAACTTCAAACACGCCATTCGGGTACCTAATCAAAATCCTCTAGCACCCGCGCACTCAAAACGGCCTTCGTCAGGCCCAAAACCAGCGTTTTTGGCCCATTTTCGCACCCCGGAATTTTTTGAAGATTTGTTCGTGACAGAGTCTTCAGAGAGGGCCCCACAAATGTCCCACGAACTTCAGACACGCCATTCGGATACCTAATCAAAATCCTCTAGCACCCGCGCACTCAAAATGGCCTTTTCAGGCCCAAAAACAGCGTTTTTCGCCTCCGGCGAGCTGATTTTTTTTTGGACAAATTTTTATCTCACCGGGCCTTAGGAGTGTCCTGCCCATTTCCCGCAACTCCTAAAAGTTGTAAATGTTACATTATGCATGTGACCACTTTGTGACATCCGAGCTTTTTGCGACGGCTCATATACATATATTTCAATCGTGGGTCCTTCCCACGATTTTAATTTAGGAGGAAGGGAGGGGAGGGAGGGGAGGGGGAGGCAGGGGGGGGGGTCCCCCTCCCCACTATCTTGGTATTTTGGGAGGAGGGGGGGGCGTTCCCTCCCCCACGATTTTATTTTTAGAACAGGGTATCGTTGACCCCCAAAAAAAAGGTATTTTAGCATGCCCCACCTAGATTAAAATCGTGAGGGGAGGGGGCCCCTTCTCCCCTGCCCAAAAATTCCTTTTATTGTTGTTGCTATTTTGTCAATTTTCCATTCTTTCGTGACTTCATTTTTTTCCTGCCGAAATATATGTATATATGACTTGGAAACACCGGTCTGTCATCGAGGATCGCGCCGTCTTTGTAATTTCCCGCCTTTCTCGACAATTCATGCAGGCTGAATCAAGATTTTAATACGCGTTATGCAAAAACAATGCCACGTAGCTAATATGTGCACGTGGAACAGGCGAGTCATATTTTTTCATCGATCTGGGGATATATAGGGACACTTGGGGTGTTATAGAGAAACTTCGGGTGTTATCGGGACACTTGGGGTCATATAGGGACACTTGGGGTCATATAGAGACACTTGGGGTCGCATATAGCGACAATTGGAATCACATATAGGGACATATCCCTATAACACCCCAAGTGTCCCTATATGTCCCAAAGTGTACCTATATGTACCCGGGTGATATAGGGACATGTCCCTATGTGACCCCTTTTGCCTCACTGCCGCCGGCCCATCTACTCGGACCCTCTCCTTACTTCGCTCAGTTCCCCTGCCCGTGCTCGGGCGATTTGCACCTCCTGTAAACGTGCATAAAGTTACAATCTCTTCCCTTCTTGCACCCTTCCTTCTTCTGCAAAAAGTCGCAAATCCCATCCTTCTTTCCTTTCTCCGCTCCTGGCTCATTCCGGTGCCCCGTGTCCCGATTTTTCTCCTCCATCAATCCCTGCGCCTCCCGTTGCGTCGGAACATAAAAATACTGAAACCTGTGCCCCAGCCTGACTGGGTCCAACGAATCCAACCTCCCCTCCTCGATGTCGCTCCTTACCTACGCGTCAAAATTATACACCTTCGTCCAACTGTGTCCGCCAGTTTCACAATCCATGCAATATACTGTCTGAACTGCACACGCTCCTCCTTCCTTTTCAGTCCTTCTAAAATCTCCATATTCTGCTCAAGGAACTGATATCCTTAGTCAGACGTGGAATCGACACCGATTTCATCTCTCCTGTCGTCGGGTCAGCAACCACTGCCTTCCTGAGCTTCACGCGCGGTCGTTCCCGCAACGCAAACGTGGACTTGCTCCCTTTCTCCACTACGGGCGCGTATCCCGGATTCCGCGACGACAGGAACGCGTCCATCTTGCGTTTGAGTTCTTCGTCCTTCGCCAGCTTCCCCGGCCAGACTCCTGCCGCAAATTTACCTTTTTTTGTTTACCTGTTTCGGTCCAATCACGTCTTCGTCCGCATCAGCAAAAATCTCCTCCTCTGGTGCCTCCTCTTCCTCATCCGCGTTCTCATCGGTTTCTTCCCTCGCCCGTCTGTCACTCCTACAATTTGCCGACGCCGACCGCTGCAGCACCTCCGGAATCTTGAAGTCCAGCTCCCCGACCAGTGCTTTCACGCATTGATCCACTGCTTCCGCCAGAACCGCACAGAAGTTCGGCCCCCGCCTAGTTGGAGGTGTCAAAGTAGCGGGTTCGGTCACCACACCCTGCTCATCCCGCACTGCAGCCGTAAACTCTCCGCCGGACAGACTGTACTCTAACATCTCCACCGTGCTCCGCAGCTTTGCCTCCTTCACCCAGCGCACACACCGATCTACTGCTGCTGCTGCTGCTGCCCCGCTGCATCTCATCACCGCGTTCGTTCGAAGTCATACTCCGACCGACTGCCCGCAGGTCCGAGTACGCCTTCTTCACCGTCGCTTTCGACCTCGCTCTTTCTTCTGCCGCTGCCATTTCTGGAACATATATGAAATATGAATTCCACGAGAACTTTTCCCAAAATTTTGAACCGTGATAACCACGACGCATGTCCCGGCGCGACGGGGCATACAAGGCTACCCACGAAGCGATTAACAGTGTGAAGCACACGATACTGTATGTATGAGCGAAGATCGCATTATTTATGCATCACATGACTATTCGTACACGCATAATACATGTCGCGTTATGAACACATGCATGTAGGTAGTTGTTTCGATAACGCGTACCCTTAGACAATACTGTTTCGAAGACGAACTTGCGCGCGGTCGTCAGGAACGTTCACCTCGCGCGCGTATATAATACAATTGCAATATTTTGGCAAAAGTTGCACTGACCACTATTTACAAACAAGCCGCGATTGTGTGTATGTTATTGCGCCATGCTCCATGTACCCCACGACCTGCATTGCAAGCAGTACGGTGTGATGGACAATAAGGTGTGAAATCGGGAATTGGAAATCGACCCAACTGAACTGGCAGCAAATCCCGATAGGTGTCAACTCCAGCAACTTACTACCGCCGGTAATACTGCCGGCAGCATCACTACAACAGGTAGTAGTGGCATAATACAATCAAAATACTCTGGTTCTTGTGCGCATAGGTATGCAAACAGAAGAATATGCATACTATGCAAACATATATGCGTGTGTGTGTGTGTGTGAAAGCGATGTGGAGTTATGTAAACACATAAACATGCTGAGTATTTTAATTCTAATGGCATTGGCGGTACTGCCCAATCTGCTTCTATGTGCTGGAGACGTTCTTAGCTAATTGTGATGTGCATATACCTCGTGCTACCCACACCGCTTATCGTTTGATCACTTTATAGGGCAAGCATCAGAGAGGACGCTGCTTGCGCCTGCCCTATATAATACCGCATATCATCCACTACTGCTAAAATATGACGCATGAAAACAGGTTCTTCTTGCGCTGTTGGATCCAGCCCTTCGAGGATTGCAGCCTCATGTTGGGGAAGTGGTCGCTGCTGGTGCTGCTGCAGGTAAGAGGGAATCACCTCACTTTCGCGTACGAAAGTACCTCACACCAATCCCATCCCAAATTAATCCAAGCACAATCCCTACTTCCAGTGTGCCAAGTGTTCCAAGGACTCACTTCAACAGAGGGGGGGTTTCTGTGACATAGTAAAGCTTCGGGGTGACAAGCGTTCATGCACTTCAATGTGGTGCACCAGATCTATGTTGCAATAAAGAATGGCAACCCACAGCAGAGTATGCATGCAGCACGAGGAAGAATCAACAGGATACCGGAGTGGGCGGGCTAGTCAATGAAATTTGAAAGTAGGGACGAAGTAGCTGGCGTCCAGGGCGGCCATGCAAAAGGAAACGGAGCTCAGCTTAGCGACCTAAAAACTGATATAGCAGTGATAACAAGGGCATACCGATAGAAACTAGGTAGCTCCGATGCTGAAAGTTTGTACAACAATCCAACGTACTCCTCTCGGAGGCTGCCACAGCGCCGCGTCACCAGTGCATCGAGCAGCATTACAAGGAGGGGTGACCTGCAGCCATGCCCCCACGGCACGTCCATTGTACCACCCCGTCATTTGACAAATCATCTGTGAATGGCGAGATACATACGTACATTAATCCATACAGAAGACAGAAAATCATCCTGACTGAGCACCTGCAAACACCTTGCCATCCACAGTCATCCTGAAACATCAACAATTGTTATCCATACCAGTCATCTGCAATCGCATTGAATGATTATCCATCATTATTCTGACTGATTATCTGCATTTATCCCAACTGATCTTCAACAATAATCTTGAGCCATCATCCACAGACTAGTAGATCACCCGCGATGATCTAAAGCAATGGCGCTTGTGAGCAATCCTGACCGCTCCTTCAGTGTGATGGGCCAATCATGAATAAAATGGGCCTATACCTCAATGTCATAAAGGCGGGGCAGGCAAACAGCCCGGACGTAGCAGAGTTTGTCGAGGCAAGATCAGTCAGCGCCTGCACGACCTGGCGCACCTCCCCTGGGCTCGCCTGCACGCCCCCCTCCAAGCGTTGACCAGCAGAACCAAGAAGTGAGGCCACCATTGTGAGCCCACGCATCGCCAGCTGCTGACATTCCGCAGACGCAGTTGCTGCTAGCAGCTGTCGCGCCCTTGCGCGCAGTGCTTCAAGCACCAGCAGGCACACCTGCCCCCCAAAAGTCCCATCGCCCAGTCACCTCAACCCCCTAGTGAGCTGTTAGGAGTGTCTAAACATAATAACTAAAGTTTCACTAGAAGAAAGGCTACTGTTAACCCGGCATTATATCTGATTCGTAAAACAATGCAAAAGTTGGTCAGGCATGTGCTTACACACTTCAATCAGCACTTCCGAAAGCTACGATTTTCTAATTCGCCACATGCCAAGCGCCCTTCCTCCTCTGCTTTCTCTCTCTTAGTGTACGTTCTGTCGGTCCGGTTTTCCGACCGAACGCGATGAAAGCCGCGATATCGAATTCAGGTCAGGCCTTAAAACCTTGCGCAGTCCCAGAAGTTCAGAACTCGAAGCAGAACGGTGCCGTTCAGCACCTTTTTCAAGGATAGATCACGGATGTATAATTTATTTTGAGAATACTCCTGCATGGTAACATGTTCCTTACGATGGTTTACACATTGTTTGCATGTGTTATGAAACTCTGGGCCTCATTATGTGGCGATCCTAATAGCAAATCTGGGAGGGGTTTTTGAGAGTTGAGGCGCTCTCAAAAAATTCCATTGGCTTTAAACAACTAATGGTCTTTAATGGCCAGCTGTTGATTGTTCCTTATGGGTGTTTTGACAGTAAAAATCATCTTATTTTGAACTCGTTGGGTGAGTCCACCAGCGAGACGACGCCGGCCTGTGCTCAAAGAGGGCAAACGTCAGTATTGTAAAAAATCTGCTTTTACTTCAAAGCATACGAACGTCACATATGTTGCAGTACGTTCACAAAGTGATACTGTACAACTTATGGACGTCTCGCCCACCTGCCTAGCGGAGATGGATGAGTCAGTGTGAACTCGTACTTCCCCCTTGGACCGGAAGTACGAGATCACCGCGGATTGCTCCATTCCCAACCTCAACATGCATTAGGAGCATATATGTGTTAGGCATACATACTCCTAGCTCATGTATACCCTCAGCCTGTGAAATCATCCTAGACAGATGCCTGCGCGAGAATTAGCGATTTGGCAGGGAAACCTCGTTCAAATAAAAGTCAACGCAAACATGTTAACGCTCATAGCGGCCGATCCAGTGGTGGAAATCCAATTCTGAGACCAGATTTTCAGGGTGCCGTACCCCACTTTATGTCCTTAGCCACAAGGAAGTTTTTATCCAAAACAGTTGACACCAACCGATGCAAGGTATACTTGGAGAGTGGGCTCCTTCTTTTCGGTCCCTGAAGGGGTCCCTGAAGGGGGCGTGGGAACTGAGCAGGTCTGTGCCAAGTACATTAGCCGTTGCCACGGCCCGGCCCTCCTGTGACTCTGCCGCGTCCGTTTCCGGGCTGATTCGATTGGGAAGAAGAGGAGGAAGTTGAGCTGCTACCAGCTCCGCTTTTGGTCTCGTAAAATCCAATCAGCAAAACGGACCACAGCTTTCGCCGCCTGCTCCGCTGTCGTGATCATCACAGCCCACTGCCTTGAGGCATCAAACTCTTGCGGCCATTGATTGAAAATAGATTCTGCCACGAAGCCGCCGGAGTTGGTGCACACCTCCTCCTCCATGAAAGCTAGCTTCGCTCTCAGTGCTTCTGCCCCCTCGCGAGCCGTCGCGTCACCGCCCAGGCTTGCGCGAAGCTGGACCATCGAGTACCGGTTCGCCAACAGTATGTACGCCCACATCACAGTGTTGTCGGTTTCGTAGATCTGCTGCTCCACCGTTTGCGCCGACACGGGTGTCTGGTCTTGGTCCTCCAAAATTGATCGTGACTCGTCTGAGTACTGCACAGCGTTGTAGAGATAGCACCGCCGGTTCCAGCACGGCCTGTTCGTACTTTGAGGAAGAGGAGTTCTTCTGTGTGAGACTGCCAAAAGTCTTTGTCGCGGTGCAGAGCGTACACCTGCAGCATCCACTTCTCCAGCGACGCAGGGCATGGTGGGTATGAGTTCGTGCCGTCGTAAGGCGTGTATGGGAGCTTCTTTCGCCGAGGCAGCACCCTATCACCCTTAGCACCCACAGCTGCTGCTGCAGGTTGCCCCTTCGCCTCCTCCTTGGTGTTCAGAACACTAGTCTGCTGCGCCAGGGCCGCCATGATCTCGTTCTGTTCATGCTGCTGCTGCTGCTGCAGGTTCCCCCTTCGCCTCCTCCTTGGTGTTCAGAACACTAGTCTGCTCCGCCAGGGCCGCCATGATCGCGTGCTGTTGATGATGCTGCTGCTGCTGCAGGTTCCCCCTTCGCCTCCTCCTTGGTGTTCAGAACACTAGTCTGCTCCGCCAGGGCCGCCATGATCTCGCTCTGCTGCGCCCGCAGCTGTTGATGCTGAACCAACACCTTCAGCACGTTCTGCTCGGTGAACTTCGGACTTGCCAAGTCGTTCTCGCCTGATTCCTCTGATTCGGCTTCGGCTTGTGCTGGCTGCTTCCCCTTGGAATCAACTATCCCTCTACTCCTAAATTTCTGAATTAAAATAGGGAAATGCTTGAGTTTTTGTAGTGTGCCCACATAGGAATTTGATTTCCGTGAAGTTCTTTTGCACTTAGTTCTTTTGCAAAAGTGCAAAAGAACAAAGCCGAGTCCGTGTCTGTTTGGACTCCTACTTGCACACTTGTCAGGATGTAGGCAACCCTCGTACAGTGGGAATCGGTACTGTCGCAGGTAGTGGCACATGCTCAAGTTGATCTGCGGCAAATTTTGAAATCCATAAAATTATGCTGGCTTATATTTAAACAAAATTCGGAAAAAAAGGAAATCGAAAATTGGAAATCGAGTTTCGGCTATTATACCGCAATGCGCGATGCGAGGCGAAAAGAAGGGGGTGGGGGGGGCACTCCATATGCCCCCTCCCCCCCAAAGGAATTTGTGCGATTCGATACGCGATGCGCAGTGCGCAATTGAATTTCGACAGGAAATGTTGGGGGCTGAGTGATCCCTTCGAGAGATTGACAAGGGGGTCGCGTCGATCCGTCCCGTATTACTTGTCAACTTAGTTACCAACCGAACGACGCGCTATAATATATAGAAGGGTTAATTAGAGTTATCCTGGAGACTGAGAATCCCCAGCATGTACCCTCTTTAAATGGGGCTCTGAACCTTGGAAGCTCTTGTTGTGATGGAGAACTCCGGCTGCAGTCTCCGGAGAGCTGAATTTGCACTTCGGAGCTCGAGCTGGGGCCAAACAGACCTCCACTGACAGCTCTGAGATGGATCGAGAATCCACCTTTAGGAGAGCCCTCGGATTCGAGGATGATAACATTCTCCTGAAGGGCTGTGGTCAGTTGACTCTGGTTGCCCAACTTGGCTAAGTTGGGGGGCCAACAGGAACTCCGCAGACCACGTAATTAGCGAGAGATTCGATTGAACAAAGGTGACCACCCGCTAGTGACCACCTGCTAGTGGTCTCCTTGTTTTAGATTCAACATTTGATATTAAGCATAGCCGATTGGTTAGCCTTCGTTTCTAGGAAATAGGAAAAACAAGCCAGAGGGTCTGCAACTCACTTTTGGAAGAGCAGCAAATCCATTCACACCTTTCACACTAGTGGAGACTTCCAAAGTGAACATTCCACTCTGACTAGTGCCTCGAATTTGTATTGTGATCTGCTGCTTGATGAGAACATCCTCGAGTTCTCTTTCAAGATCTTCAAATTGGCTTCTAGCAGCGACACAACGTGGGAGGGTTCTCTGCGGTAAATCAAAATAAGCAAGTCGTACTATCTACTCTTGTTTTGGGAATTCCTCGTCAGCAATCTTCTCAAGAAGACGGGCGCCGTATTCCATAAATTGCTCTCGACTGCTCGGCAGTTTATTCTGCAAAGCTGTAGTCTGCCAGTTCTGCAAAACTGCAAACTAGACGAATGGGTTTGACAGGTTAAGGACCTTGGCCTTGGAGATCTTTTGCCGCTTGAGTGCTGTATTGTCCGGGTAAAAGTCCTCATCTTCATCATCGTGGCTTTATTGAAAACCTTCATTGTCTTCTATAAACCTCTCCACCTGAGCTTCTGACTCATACGATTGAGAGATCCATTTTTACCACATGTATGCCTTGGACTTCTTTTCCAAGATGAATTCCTACGACGTGCGCTGTGTGGTGGTGTTTGACAAGTACATCAAGCAGTGCATGGCCACGGGTTTCGTTTTGGCATGGAACCTGGACCTCTTACATGCCACTTGCACGCAATTTGTTCAAGTGAGGAGGGACTCGGGGCAGTCGACTAAGAGATCCACGAGAATGCCGAGGGAAACAGACATGCCGGGGACGCCTAAAATTTAGGGCCGTCTGAATCTGTTTTTCCCCTTACCTCTTGTTACCTTGTGGCGCACACTATGGGAAGAAGTAGCTTGCAGGGGTCTTTGTGGACATTCCCTGAGGTTAGCTCTGATCGAGGGGAGTTTGTGCGCCCCGGCGGTTTGCTGAAACAATGCGGCCACCGCCCGAGTTTAAGGCGAGATAATATCATTTTCAGCATTTGCTCGAAAGCTGGAGTGGGCAATGGATGGACTTGGACCTTAGTGCACATGGGATTTTGCTAGAGGCTTTAGCCAATTTAAGTCGGCCACGATTGTGCTCGGAGGGACGGTTCTGGTGGTAAGAAGGAGCACCCACGTGGGTGATGCTGTTTAGAGATGACACGCACGAGGACACGTTGGTGTGGTGGCCGGCATCGCTGGGAGCGGGGTGGATGTCTTGTCCCTTGCTTCCATGAAGGGGGAGAACTACGTGAAAGCAAGGTTTGAACACAAGGCTGATGAGCTCCACGAGGAGGAGCTTCGTCACAGGAGGGTGGTTCTGATTTTTTAGTGTATCCTGGTAGCTATACACAGTGTAGAAGAGAGCGACAAGGACCATTTCAACTTTGCGAGGATCCGAGTGGTTCGGAATTACTCGGAGAACTATGATGCGTCGGTGATCGCCGCGACGGACATTCCGGAACAGAAATGGTAGTCGGTGGCAGATGCTCTGGTGTTCTTGAGACCCCGCTACTTCATGGGTAATGTGTACACCAAGAGTGCCTCCTGTCACCTTCTCATCACGCTACATTTCTTCAGGTTCCATACCTATTGATGAAACGGGTTGGTGGCAGATTTGAGGTTCCCATTTCGTCACCGCGTGGTGCCAGGGAAGTCTCATGAGGTGACTTCGGCTTTGGCCCGGTTCATCGAAGGGCTTGGATTCTGTACAAGCGTGGGATTTCTCGATGATTTTGGGATTTGTACTGAGTCTTGAGAGCGGGCGGAGCGGGCGTTGACCCTGTGGTAGCATGTGCTGGAGTTCCTAGGCCTAGATGTCGCCTGGGGCAAATGTGAGGGCCCGGTTCACGATCTTGTGTTCCTGTGTGTCTGGTTGTGTACTGATGAGTTCGGTGAGGGACGGGTGTCGCCTAGCCTTCCCCTGGGAGCAAGCGCTGAAATTGCCACAACACAGTCGCTGCTCCAAGAAGAAACTAAAGAGGTCCAAGGGACAAATGGTAGTTTCCAAGTTCGTGAGAGGCCTCAATACTTGGAATGGACGACAACATGAAGTCACACTTGCGAAGAGGCGCGGCAGGGCAGGCAGGGTTCTCACTTCAAGCTTCAAAGCATCGAAGTGAGATGGTGAATAGGCTGCACGCTATCCCACATTTTCTCGGAGACCAGGAGTAGTTGTCGTCGGGGCATAGGCCCTCGAGAGCTGGGAGGTCTCAACAAGAAATATGGATGGGGAGGACTATCATGCGGACCATGACACGAAGTCAGGTGGCTCAAGGAAGGGGAGGCGCGCATCGTGGATCACCTGAGGCTGCAACGCTTTGGCAAGCTCTCCATCTCCGCTGCTTGTATCAAGCGCCATCTGTAGAATCGGCTGATGCGAGCACCCCCTGCCTCCATCGTCAAACCCTTGACCGGAGCAGTACATATGTGTAATTGCGACGAGGCTTGAAATCATGAAATTATTACTTGGGACTTAAAAATGTGCATTGGGGGCAGGTACCCCTGGATTGAATCTCGATGCACCGTTTGGAACCGGAATGACCATTACGGGCGCATTTAGGTATATAGCATGCCAGGGCGAAAAACTCAAGGACCTGCGTCACTAACAAATATGAAGCTCAAGTAAATATGCCTGCTAAAACTCATGGCACTCAGTGTGAGAGCCTGCCTGCGCCTATGACGCAAGGCGCTTGGTATATGTGGGAACCCGTGACTCCGACAACTGGTGCCTATACTTGGTGAGATATTCTGCTCTTTCGACGCCGATTGCTCAATGAGGCTGCTCCTCACCACCGCCATGCACCGGGTCGGGCATTTTTACCGGACACAAGATCCAGGGTATAATGTGATACAACGCAAAAAGCTATAGCGGCAGCCAATTACAGGCCAAGAGCAATAGTCTCAGTGCATGATTGCAGACAATCGCCATCGATCCCAGTTGTGCAGGCCGCTATCTGATGATGGGCACCGCCCTATAGTTATCTGGTCATGATGTCCATCCTCGATCCCCACATCACTTAACGGCATGCGATCCACTGGCAAAAAGCCAGCCCACCATCATCCTAGTGGAGTGAGAAGCATTCAGGAACAGTGCGGGGCCGTGGCAAGATACCATTCGCTTCGACACATTCCAAACCAAAACCAAGCGCAAAGCAAACCCACCACAAACACGAATCACAGCCAAAAATGTGGGGTAGATGGGAGCTCATCCAGCTTTGCACCGCAGGTCCGTCATGCAAATATTCCATTCCGGTGCTCAAGCCCAGGCAAGCTAAAGGTTTCAAACCAGACAGGGGATCCCCAGCCGCGGTGCACGCTCCACCAAGGTCTCCCCTACTCGCCCTGGTCACCCCAAAAAATGCCATCTGTCGCCGGCATGGACGTCTGACAGGAAAAACCAAACACGGACACTTAAGTGCTCGTATCCAGTGAACGAGAAGAACAAATGCGGGCACCGGAGTGCTCCCCACATGCACACACACCTGCAGGAGGCAGTCGTAAGAGCGCCCAGGGTGGGTGACCAGCAGTTGCATCAACCGTAGCGTACTACTTCTTCCATCCTGCGCCCCGAGCCCAAATAGATCCCTCTCCCCACTGTGGCTGACACTGCCTTACCCATCTCAATCAGTCGCAGCAGGGAGAAGAGGAAAAGGGAAAGAGGGACATGGAGCGGATTTTTGCATGGAAGCTGCGGTGCGCCTAAATGAAGTGGCTTAGGTTCAGTGACACTTGCCTGAGTTCATCGCGGCTTGCATCCCGTAACAGGAGGCACCTCTTCCATGCTGCACTATGGTCCTCATGCACACAAAAGGCATGCAAGGTGCACGAGCTCACACCTGAGAGGCGCTTCCACCGGATCCTTCATTGGTGGTCCCATACAGTCTTGTGAAGGCCATCACTGCGCGCTGCACAAGAAGGGAGGGGACCTGCTACACATGCGTGGACCACAGTACCCGCCTGCACCTCAGATGGCCTAGCAGCCCCCGGCACTTCCCCTCCTCTGTCTACAGGGCACTCCGAAGACTGTACAGGCCACTGCAGGATTCTATTGCGTCAGCATACGCCTTGCTGGAGTGTTGGAAGTTTCTCCTGGGTTTAAGGAACCCCACCTCTGGACCCATTGCACAGAGCGCAGCCCGCACCAGCCCGACAACAGCGGGCAGCATAGGCGCAATGCCAATCGTTTTCCATCCTCCCTGGAAGCCTCGCAATCGCTCCATCCCCAAGCCCCCCCACCCACCCCACCCTTACTTCCTGCAAACTTCAACCAGTCCAATTAGATTCCCATGGAAAACTCGCTTGGACAATTTAAATAACTTGCTGGATTCTGGTCAACAGTTGGTTGCGTCCTTGAAGGGACTGGCTCATGCAGTTGATATGCCTTGCCACCACCCCCCTCTCCCCTCCCCTGAAAATCTTCTCACGCAGGATAACCCCCCACCGGTGTAGACAATAGGGAATTGGATGTGTGCATGTGCCACAGATGGGCCGTCACCAGCTCCACTTGTGCTGCCAGAGACTCCACCATTTGGAGGGTAGGGGGCAGCGCTGGACCTATCAGTGCCTCGTACATCACCTTCCTCACATCCCTGCACTTGTGTACCATCCTCAACCCTTTCTGCACCCCATCATGCGTATCATCCCACTCCTACCCCTCTATCATGCGGGAAATCCCAACCCTCCACCACTCCTTTCTCACACGCGCTATCCCCAGCTGTCTCCCATCCCTCAATCATGCGTGCCATCGCTAATCCCACCCCGCCGTCACACGCATCATCTTCAACCTGCTCCGACCACTTTATCACGTGACCATTCCCGGTCCTCTCCTCTCCCTCTCTGAAGTTCGTCATCCCCAACCCTTTCCCAACCCACCATTATGCCAACCATCTCCAACCCTTTCCCATCCCTCTATCAGCTGCGCCATCCCCGAGCCCGCGTAAGTTTAGTGTTTCAAAATTTGCTGCCGATTAACCTGAGCCTGTGCCACTGCCTGTGGCAGTGCCAGTTCAAACCGTCCAAAAGTTGCCTACATCCTGACAAGTGTACAAGTAGGAGTAGGAACAAAAACCGTCTCAGCTCTGTTGTTTTGCACTGTAAGCAAGACGGATTTTCACTAAGTCTGGTGGGAGCTTAGCTACAGCACCAGCTAGACAAAAACTAAATATCAAATAATGTATGCAGTGTGTTTTTTGGCAATTGAGATTGAGTGTACAAAAGAAACCCACAGAATGTCAGCTGCAACCCAAGATCCTCCGCTTTTTAGTGCGAGTGTGTGAGGGGGGCGGCAGCTCCTGGAACCTGGCTAAGCTGAGGGGGCCTACCTCGGTGTGTCCTCCATGGCGCGCATCAAGGCTGCCATAACAATGCACCCATCCTCTACCACCTGCCCAGCCTCGAGCATGCGTCACTTGCTTCCTGCCGGACTACACAACATGCCAGTGCCAAGATAAATGGCAAGCAGCATATACCTGCCTCGCATATACAGGACCAGCAAATCAGCGGCACGCTTTTGTGAGCACCTTGAAGCAAGAGGTGAACTTGATAAAGGTATGCATGTAGAGGTATGGGTGGTTGGCCCTTCCTGCTCCTGACACCAATTAGCGTACTAGTCCACTTCTGGGCGAGGGAGTTGAGGGCCTACGGGGATGTTCAAAGCTTGTGGCAGCAGGGAACCTGGGGCGAGGAAGGATCCGTCAGCAGCACGGTGGTGGCTGCCACATAGCTTTGGCCCAGCGGGGCTGTGAGCTCGTGAAAGCGCCGGTGCCGCTCTGCCCAGTGCTGTTCCACAACGGGCTGCCCGAGCCATGGCCGCAGTAGCCACTCAGCCACCAGCACCCACGCCAACCTCCGCACACGGAGCAGCTCCCCTCCAAGCTCAACCCCAGCCCCCGTCATCTGAAGCAACTGCATTATCTCACCGAGGCGCCCGAGCTCGAGAAGCAGACGACCAACCGGCCTTGCAGCCCGCACCTGAGAGGCAATTCCACCTCCCCCCCCCTTGTCAGACAAGACATAGAGGCTGTTAGGAGGTGCACATCATGGTGGTCAGGAACGAAGTAGAAATTGGCGCCAGGACCTCAGTTCTGATGTCCATTCCATTGTGGCCAGAAACAGATGGAGATGCACACTGCCGGGCTCTCACGGGGCAGCTCTGACGGCTGCAATGAAGCGCCGGGCTCTCACGGGGCAGCTCTGACGGCTGCAATGCAGCGCGCCGGGCTCTCACGGGGCAGCTCTGACGGCTGCAATGTAGTGCGCCGGGCTCTCACGGGGCAGCTCTGACGG
>LGRX02016885.1:0-35311 GCA_001247695.2 Cymbomonas tetramitiformis | reverse complement strand
CATGGGACCCGATGACAAAAAACCCCCACTTCAAACAACCATTAGCTGCCCACTGGCGACAGTATGTCCCCAGCAAGCCTCCGGTTGGTATGAGATGCACCCTTAAAAAAGAAAACAGGGACAAGAGGCTTGCAAACCGCCGCATCGTTGCGCGACCGGCCCGTTGGCGATCAGCGCACGAGCTACACGGTTGAGCGGCATGGGACCCGATGATAAAAAACCCCCACTTCAAACAACTATAAGCTGCCCACTGGCGACGATATGTCCCAAGCAAGCCTCCGGTTGATATGAGATGCACCCTTAAAAAAGAAAACAGGGACAAGAGGCTTGCAAACCGCCGCATCGTTGCGCGACCGGCCCGTTGGCGATCAGCGCACGAGCTACACGGTTGAGCGGCATGGGACCCGATGATAAAAAACCCCCACTTCAAACAACCATAAGCTGCCCACTGGCGACAATATGTCCCCAGCAAGCCTCCGGTTGATGTGAGATGCACCCTCAAAAAAGAAAACAGGGACACGAGGCTTGCAAACCGCCGCATCGTTGCGCGACCGGCCCGTTGGCGATCAGCGCACGAGCTACACGGTTGAGCGGCATGGGACCCGATGACAAAATCCCCCACTTCATACAACCATAAGCTAACCACTGGCGACAGTATGTCCCCAGCAAGCCTCCGGTTGATATGAGATGCACCCTTAAAATGAAAAACAGGGACAAGAGGCTTGCAAACCGCCGCATCGTTGCGCGACCGGCCCGTTGGCGATCAGCGCACGAGCTACACGGTTGAGCGGCATGGGACCCGATGATAAAAAACCCCCACTTCAAACAACTATAAGCTGCCCACTGGCGACAATATGTCCCAAGCAAGCCTCCGGTTGATATGAGATGCACCCTTAAAAAAGAAAACAGGGACAAGAGGCTTGCAAACCGCCGCATCGTTGCGCGACCGGCCCGTTGGCGATCAGCGCACGAGCTACACGGTTGAGCGGCATGGGACCCGATGACAAAAAACCCCCACTTCAAACAACTATAAACTGCCCACTGGCGACAATATGTCCCCAGCAAGCCTCCGGTTGGTATGAGATGCACCCTCAAAAAAGAAAACAGGGACAAGAGGCTTGCAAACCGCCGCATCGTTGCGCGACCGGCCCGTTGGCGATCAGCGCACGAGCTACACGGTTGAGCGGCATGGGACCCGATGATAAAAAACCCCCACTTCAAACAACTATAAGCTGCCCAATGGCGACAATATGTCCCCAGCAAGCCTCCGGTTGATGTGAGATGCACCCTTAAAAAAGAAAACAGGGACAAGAGGCTTGCAAACCGCCGCATCGTTGCGCGACCGGCCCGTTGGCGATCAGCGCACGAGCTACACGGTTGAGCGGTATGGGACCCGATGATAAAAAAACCCCCACTTCAAACAACCATAAGCAACCCACTGGCGACAATATGTCCCCAGCAAGCTTCCGGTTGATGTGAGATGCACCCTTAAAAAAGGAAACAGGGACACGAGGCTTGCAAACCGCCGCATCGTTGCGCGACCGGCCCGTTGGCGATCAGCGCACGAGCTACACGGTTGAGCGGCATGGGACCCGATGATAAAAAACCCCCACTTCAAACAACTATAAGCTGCCCACTGGCGACAATATGTCCCCAGCAAGCCTCCGGTTGATGTGAGATGCACCCTTAAAAAATAAAACAGGGACAAGAGGCTTGCAAACCGCCGCATCGTTGCGCGACCGGCCCGTTGGCGATCAGCGCACGAGCTACACGGTTGAGCGGCATGGGACCCGATGATAAATAACCCCCACTTCAAACAACTATAAGCTGCCCACTGGCGACAATATGTCCCCAGCAAGCCTCCGGTTGGTATGAGATGCACCCTCAAAAAAGAAAACAGGGACAAGAGGCTTGCAAACCGCCGCATCGTTGCGCGACCGGCCCGTTGGCGATCAGCGCACGAGCTACACGGTTGAGCGGCATGGGACCCGATGATAAAAAACCCCCACTTCAAACAACTATAAGCTGCCCACTGGCGACAATATGTCCCAAGCAAGCCTCCGGTTGATATGAGATGCACCCTTAAAAAAGAAAACAGGGACAAGAGGCTTGCAAACCGCCGCATCGTTGCGCGACCGGCCCGTTGGCGATCAGCGCACGAGCTACACGGTTGAGCGGCATGGGACCCGATGACAAAAAACCCCCACTTCAAACAACCATAAGCAACCCACTGGCGACAATATGTCCCCAACAAGCTGCCGATTGAGATGAAGTGCACCCTTTTAAAAAAAAAGTTGAGTTCAATCAAGTTGAGTTAGTGTTGAAACCTGTTACTAGCTTAAAACCTATAAGAGTGTACTGAGGCGCTCTACTTTGGTAGTGTGCTAACTTTGGTACAGTTGGTACTATGTACTAACTCAGCTGTTAGTGTTGAATATTGTTTAAAGTTAGCTTAATCAGGTTCTCGTCTTTATTTGTCTTGCCCCTATGCTCACTTCATCTTCTTTTATCTATGCCACAAGAAACAACCAAACCAAACCGGAAATTCAGTAGCCAATATTGTAGAGCGAAAAACTGAGTAAGTACATATCTAGAGGACGGCGGGGTTAGGTTTCAGCTCCGTGGCATACCAGTGCCGAGGCATCAAAGCTGGCTAGCACCTTACATATCTAGAGGACGGCGGGGTCAGGTTTCAGCTCCGTGGCATGTACTGCCGAGGCATCAAAGTTGGTTGGCACCTTACATATCTAGAGGACGGCGGGGTCAGGTTTCAGCTCCGTGGCATACCAGTGCCGAGGCATCAAAGCTGGCTGGCACCTTACATATCTAGAGGACGGCGGGGTCAGGTTTCAGCTCCGTGGCATACCAGTGCCGAGGCATCAAAGCTGGCTGGCTTTGGGAGCGAGGGGATCTGATTATAGCTCAGCCCAGCGTGCAGCAGGGCAGGGCTGTTAAAGAGCCACTCGGCGCTTGTGAATCTGCTCCTCCGTATCCAGGCACCCAACAGGCAGTGAGTCAGTTCCACACTCCACGCCTCCGGTGTTGACGAGTAATCCGTATCATGGGACGGATGCGAGAAAGCAGGCAACGCGAGGCGCATGATCGGTACAAGCTGCTCACCGATTGCTCCCGGCGTAGATCTGCTCGAGGCTAGCATAAGAGGTGACATCACGCGGCATCTCAAGCCACCTCGTTACCTGCGGCGCATGGAAGAATTTCAAGGAAATGAGGCCAGAATTTGCTTGTGCATCTGTCGAATGTAGGAAGAGCTACAGATCTGGTCTGAAGATGGCAACGCTCTCTCATGACAGACGAGGTGTGCACGAGAGCACCTTACTCCGGTAACGGGTACTCGGGGGTGACAACTTGCTCCGATGCACGGCAGATTTTGATCTTGGGACTTAGTGGCGAGGGGGCCAAGGAATGCACTCTTTCTTAAATGCAAAAGGAAATACTGCATCCGGCCGAACATCGCATGCTCGTATACGCCGCTAGTAAGGACAAGTGCGGGTGGTTGCCTGTCATGCGAAGAATTTGGAGTCCAGGGGGGAACGCTGAGTCGGAAATGCTCTTAATTTGGTTTCCCTGTTCGTACAAGGGTCCGGGAATTCTCTTAGACTCCAGTGTACTTGATTTCCCGTTTCCCGTCAGCGTACGCGACCCCGTGAGCTCACTCAGTATGTAAGCGTTTCGCTGCGAGTGCAAGGCAGGCTGCGCACCGTCATATCAACAGAAGTCATGTTGCTCCGGCGCAGCTTCCGGCAATCTGGCAATCGTCCCGTTTGACGTCACGTTATTACCACGGGGCGCACTTCAATATCGAAAGTTGACGTGTCCGAGCACACCAAAAACACTGGGCAGTGAATAGCCTTTTGCATGCTTGGAAACAGGAGACGCTTATCAAACTATTGGGCGGCACAACAGGCGCGTGAAAAGTACGTTGTAACGAACGAGAAAAGTGGTCAATCATCTCTACACCATCTATTCGGAGGTCGTGTGTGAAGGATGCTAAGGGCTGCCAGAGTGAGATGGTGCCAGCTGCTCGAGGAGGGGAGCGCAGCCCGAGGACGGGGGCGCGAGTGCTCACCCTCGGGGAGATGCGGGAGCTTGCGTTGGGACAAGTCCAAATGCTGAGCTTTTGACGAGGCGAGCGCCTCGTCGATGTTCACGGTTCCCAAGGCCACCATTGCGGCGTGATTACTGTCCGCGGGATGCGGAAGGGTGCAGTCTCAACCGCGTGCAGACACTCCCCAGGAAGTAGGAAGTTATCCGCAAGATTCGGAGAGGGATCCGCGAAGTTGCCTCGCACCTGCAACTCAAACTCTGTTACTCACGGTTGCCTCCTCAAATTCTCTTCGGAATAGGACTGACGTGAGCTATGTCTGCATGCTTTGATTTGCAGATAGAAATGAGAGGTCGACCTGAAGTGTAAACCAGGACGTTTCTTCCAGGCAAAAAAGTAGCGCAACATGCAGTCGAAATTAAAAAATAATGAATACACTTCCTTGTTTATTTCCGAAGAAGTGCCATGCCGCCTGAACTCAGAAGTTATTTATCCAACGTCCTGAACTCGCGCTTTGACGCGGGCCAAGAGCAAACCCTGAGAGTGCCTAGCCAAGAATACCAACAATCGAGGTAACCGCTAAAGCGAAGAAAGTTCTGCAAAGTACCACAATTTGCGTGAAGCGTAAACGTCTAATTCGGTCTCCAAAGTGAACGATTCAGCGCGAGACACCCTCCGAGACGGAATATTGGGAATATATCTCAAAGTTCGATTTCAAAGATTATTGAAGAAAGGAAATTACCAAGGCGGAGGACATCCCTTGAAAGCTTTCCCCACAGCGTTTCAGAAGTGAAGGCGAGGAGTCACACTAGGGGACGCTGAATGTGCTATACCGTACCCTTTAATGTGCGCTAGACAAGATGAAACAACAAAGTCAATGACACCTATCAGGAATCAGACACAGCAGGGTACTCTGGCTAAGTCAAATCGGAAAAGGACTAACCAGAGAAAGGAGTTCAAGCGCGGTGGCCCGGTTCCAAACACTTCAAATCGTGAACTCGGCTCTGAAATGTTCTTGATGTGTAAGTTTTCGTCACAGCTATCATAGCGTGAGGGGATTGTGATATCTCTCGCGATGTGTGAACATCAGGAACTGCACTTTACATTAAGGATTCTGTCGGTGAGCTCGATACTGGAGCGGTGCTATTCTATCGCCCCACCTGCAGCGAAAAACACCTACTGTGGGCGATGATTACTCAAGCAGTTTTTTTGGTCCACTCTCTCACTTCCTTAGCAAAGTGAAGATACCATAGAAAATGAACACTGCGAGAAAACTACACTTTCTGTGCGCCAGGTGAAGGAAGTTTGAGGATGATGGTTGGAGTCTGAGGTGAACGTGAAGGAAGTTCGAGGAAAGCTACGTGACGATGACGGTCTGGTGAGTTTTTTTCAAATTCTCGTGACACAAGTCGTCGCGAGGGTGTTGACTACATGTACGTGTACAGCAGGGGGAGATCCAGGCGGACATTTTCTTGTGTATAATTGCTTCCAGTCCCCCAACACCCAAATTATATTTTCTTCAGTCACCAGAGCACGGTTTTGGTCTAATATATAACTAATACCTTGTTCTAGTGCCAATGCCAGGAGACCCTCATCCTCATCACGCACGGTGGCTGCGCTGGGTATTAACACTTTTCAAATGCATCGGCGAAACAGGCGTGTGTTCTGGCTCCAATATAATTCCCAGCAGCGTGATTATACCGCGATTAACAGATGCAGCCTTCCGTTAACACTCCTGAACTGCCCCATTAACACTCCCTCGCCAACGGTTAACACTTTCTTCACACCTCATTAACACTTTTCCGCCTATAATATAGCCCATTATGAAATTTTTCGCGTATTAACACTTGATTAACACCCAGTTTCCACATTAACACTATTTAACACTCGATTAACATTTTTTAACACATCATTAACAGTTTTTAACACAAATCCTTCTTAGTGTGCATGGAAGCGCAAGTACGCGACGAAGCCACTCGGCGACGCGAGCAGCGTGGCCGTCACTCCGCTCAAGCCGGAATGACACTGGCCCACCTCATCACTAATCCCTGCGATGAACTAGACCAGCTCGAACAGATGGAAGATGATATCCCCCTGCCGTGGGAACGCCAAGAGCGTGTGGAAGATGGGTCGTTGACACTGGTGACAGAGCTGCTGGCAATACAGGCAAAAACAACCCGCACGCCCAGGATTCTCGTACTTTTCAGCGGTACTGGCTCAGTAGAGAGGGAATTCCTAAATTGCTTCCCCTCCGCTTCAGTAGTGACCCTCGACTCCGGGCATATCTGGCAACCCACTCATGTGTGTGACATCCTGCAATGGGACTACAGACAATACCCGCCTGGATTCTTCGATGTTGTTTGGGCAAGTCCCCCCTGCAGGCAGTACAGCCAAGCGCGCACCACTGGTGGACCCCCTGACCTTCCCCAGGCTGACAAAATCGTACGACGAGCATTGCAGATCATTGACTACCTGGAGCCAAAACATTGGTTCATGGAAAACCCCAGAGGTCGCTTCCCTAACGCGCTACGACTTCGCCCTATGATGCGCCAGCTTCCCCCACCGCTGGTGTGTACTTACTGCATGTACGGTACTCAGTACATGAAACCCACCTGCATATGGACGAACTCAGCACCACCCTCGCCCCTGCTACGCTGTACTACTTCAACACCGTGTGCGTGCAGATGGGCAACCGGTGCTCACCCAGAGACTGCTCAGCTTGGACCTCACCCGCAGCAGACTGGAGCAGGTCGATCTGCAAGTGTATATCCCGTGCCAGCACTCCTGCTACGACAACTTTTCCGACATTTACGCCTCCGTGACACTGAAGACCCGCTTTAGATTCCAAGTGGCACCCTTCTTCTTGAAAGTGGTGCCCTGGTAGCGGCAGGCAAACTATGCTCGAAGAGGGACCAGAGAACCTAAGAACTGGAAACAGCAAGGAACCAGAAAACCTAAGAACTGGAACTTAGATGGGTACCTTAGCGGAGTGATCCCAGGAGGTAGACCACTCCTAAGGGGGGGAGAGTTGTGCCCGGAGGCACAGCGTGAGCCGATATGCCTATGCGTCCGTATGTGTGTCATCGGGGGTAATCTGGGATTGGCACGATGACAGTGAAATTGGGCTTGAAATCACGATGAGAATGAATACCAGATGTCCGGGGTATGACACTATGACACTATGACACTATGACACTATGACAGTATGACAGTATGACACTATAGTAGTATGACAGTACTGTGGGGGGTGTCATCGTGGAACTCAGTCAGACCCTCGAAGAATGGTCAGATTCGCATCGGGGTTGAAAAGACAATGAAATCGAATATCAGATATTAAGGTTATGACAGTATGACAGTATGACGCTATGACAGTATGACAGTATGACAGTACAGTAGTATGACAGTACTGTGGGGCAGTCATCGTGTCAGCCTGTCGGCATAACATCTGAATCGAGAATGATGAATCGAAATTAGAAATGAGATCGGATCGGGAACTGAACGTTGAGCCGAAGTGTGACATCGGCTCTCGAGTGGTTGACCCTGCAACCTGAGTGACGAGTGAATAAGTAGAGCACTTGAGAAGTGTTTAGCCTTCAGAACTCGGAACCGAATTATCGTTTGTACCTCAATCTGGCCCTGATCCAGTATATTATAAAATCCGAATTGTGTACCTTTGCACGTTCAATCAAAAACATATTTCCGAGCATCTGTCGTAGTGCCCCAGGCACAATCTCACTAGCGACTTCACTAGCCTGCCTAGCGTGTCACAGCGTAGCGTAGCGTGTAGCGTAGTGTAGGGCTCTAATAAATCTCTTGGCGTGACATGTGCCCTAAAATATGCGATGCGGTGGAGCGGTGCGATCTGCGATGTGCGCGCTGCGCGGTTGGATCCCCCGACATGCAACCCCCTCCCCCATCCAACCCTCTCACATCGCTCCGCGACAATGCGAAAGTCCCCGATCGACCCCGACCCGGTCACGGGGACTAGATATTCAGTATTGCCCCCTCGATCCTCGATGCATGTGCCAGATGACTGCATTATTCGGCTCGAGACCGCGAGTCACAACGATAGAGACCGCGAGCCACGTGTCGTAGAATACTCGAGCATCACCGTAGACGTACTCGTACCGCCTTTCATAGCTCACGTAGCATAAGCTACTTAGACTTTCTTACTCTCATATGTTATATATTTCACCCACGCAGACAAAACACACGTTTTCAGCCTCATATTTTTGCTTACAACGATAGTTATAAAACCGCCGCTGGTATCGTACATAATATTATACCCTGTATGTGTTTCATACTATCCATTAGGTTATGATATACCACCGCGCACCACTGCTTTTTCTGATCTAACCGCCGATTTCAAATTAGCCGCGAAATGCGTCTTAAACTGGCAGTCGGCAAAATCATTTGATGATTGCCTTTTGCGTGCGGTTGAACTAACACTACGCGCAGGTCAACCCGGCGTTCATTTTAACTTGGTTTTACCTTTTATGATTCGGAATTCTTTTACGATTGCCCTCTCGGCCTTTCATTAAACTTCAATGTGCAAGCGCGCTCGTATTTATCACATCGCTCTTCCAAAATTTGAATGACGCCTTAGATTTTAGGTGCATTACGAGCATTTGCGGCGGAAGCGCTGGCCAATTTTTTGAAAATTGCGAAAACTTAACAAGAATCTCCATCTACAGTAATACTGCATATTTAAGAGAACAGGGATATGCGGTCAGCCAGCCTCATCGGAAAAAAGTGAACCCCCCCCCGCCCCCCAACACGCCAGCGGCGCTTAACGAAGCGCGATCCAATAAGGTCAGCGATAGCCAGGTTTGTTCCTTATTTGCGACCATACCATATTTAATACATGGTTTAACATGGTTTCCCAACCATATTTTCTCATCTAGCCAGCTCCCGTTCTCTTATTTGGACCCATTCTCTTAACGATTTGAAAAGGCTCAGGGTCATCGTTAAAAACGCGACCCCCAAACGCTTGGTCTCTTATCGTCGATTCTCTTAAAAGTGAGGTATTACTGTATAACCCTACGAGAACGACAAGCGCAACATCGTCACCTCCACCAACTTCAACGGTCTGGAAGGTCCGCCTCGTGCACAAGCTTCCCGTAAATCCAATCAACCAGACATCAGCTAGGCCATACCGCTCCGCCGCGCCTCTAGTGGAGCCCCTCACTCCATCTCAAGCGTCGTTGTTTAGCCAGACATGGTTAAAATTCGCAGTGTCTAAAATAAAGAGTGCGTGGGTCCATACCCGGGATATATTCACTCAGCGATAGTTTTCTCAGAATGTAATCAAGTTGATAAGTTAACCCGTTATATGGGCATAAACAGATAGGGTCATGGTTCGGGTGACAGACACAAACACTACTACGGGAAGAGTCACGCAATCCGGCGGTGTGACTATTCCAGCAAGGTCTACCATGTCGTCGTTCACGCCTACAACTACACCGGGATCCCAACCACGGGTAGGTATCGATATTCGATAGTTGCGATAGTATCGATTACGTCGATATATTGTTATTTATCGATAGGAATTGTATCGAAATTGATCGATACCCGGCGTGCACCTATCGAAATCGATCGATCATTAAAAAATAGATGTAGTGATTGGCTATCATCGTCATATCGATTAATCGATCCTGCCACCGCAATCCGAGCTTTTAGGTGTGCCAACTACTACAACTGGTGTGGAGAGAGCCTTCTCGCTAAGTTCGCCTTTATGCAGTCATGCCTGCCGAAAAGACTGAATGAGGGAACCATTGAAGACTCACTAATGGCTAGTATGAATACCATTGAATTTAGTCGATTTGATTGCAAGCGGTGTGTTGGCTTGTAGCCCTGTTTTGAATCCGTACTTGTGTAGTTTGACATTTATTGAGATATTGATATATCGATAATTGTCGGTGATCACTAATTTATTGTTATTTATTGATTACCTGAACTAACTTATTCATGTTGATCGATATGTGATATCAACCTGTTTCAATTGATCGATACCCAAACGAGACCTATCGAAAACGATCGATACGCTCGAAAACTTTCGATACCTACCCTTGATCCCAACCACCAACTGAAGAGCGCAATACACAAGCTCGACGACGTTTATTCACCACACGTCAATCTCTTACATCATCATTACCAACGCCCGAAAAAGTCTCTATCACGACCAACGCCCTTCTCCAAACCGTACATGGTTGCTATGTTTGATTAACCCCTAATCTGCGACGTGATGAGCTATCTCATCAAACACTCAAATCTGAGTTTCTCTGCGACATGTAACTCAAATTCACTTTTGAAGACAGTTCTGAAAAGCTCTCAGCAAGCCGCATGCAATCGTGCACTTATGAGCAACCAAGCTGTCTTGGTGCTCTTGATATTCTTCGAGACGCGCTCCATTTTAACTTGGCCATACTGGGTTACATCTAGGGCACATGTGCAGTAGTGTTACAACCCCCCTAATACTCTAAATAGCCCTAACCACATGTTGGATACTTGGTAAAATTACATCCGGAAGTCTAGGGTCAATACTAGGGCTTAGGTTGTTAACAATGTGCACATACATCAACATTTTTCGGTTGATAATCACGTCGCCGGTATCAATTGTCGTGCATTTCAAACCTGCGTATGCGATTCGCCTTGCGAAGACCTTTCCGACACTATTTTCAAAAGTTGAGTTAGGACCGTTATGCAAAAGTTATCGTAGATAAACCTAACTTTTCAAAAACCCAAAATTCCTTTCGCAGATTAGGGGTTAAACGCGTTACGCGTAAATACGTTTAGGGTCCAAATGCGTAATTTACTCGTAAATTGCGTCGAGCGTCGTTCAGGCCCCGTTTTACGCTTCTACCCGTAAAAGTATGATATTACGTCAAATCCATCCTGGCCGCTGGCGGCGATCTGGCTTTTGGTAGTTGCTCATGAGCTAGCCTCTGTGTCAAAGTTTAACAAGTTTGATCGACAAATAAACAACACATTCGAACGTATTTGAACAAGATGTCATCCAATCCAGCAGTGAGCGATGCAACAGCGTCTGTGACCGAGGAAGGCGAGGATCATGATCAGGAAGCGTGCCAGGATGTCGATGTTGTTGGCCGTTCTATCACACTGCCTACGGATTTCTTATGGACTCTCGTGCGTGTGGCAAAGAAAGGGAAAGACGAATTCAGTAACGAGGTTTTGTACCCAGCTGGTCACAAAGGCAACCCTGGACTGGCATCTATTTGCCTCTTTTGCTCCAAACGCTTCAATGGAACCTGTGAACGAATTTGTTCGCACGTTGCACAGGTCAAGGGTTCGGGTATTTCGAAGTGTGGTGGGGCATCGAAAACCGGGGAGGATACAACTGAGACGGCGACATTCGCCGAGCGGAAACGCTTGTTCATTGCGGCTCGTGAACGTTGCGCCTCTTTTCTACGTGAGAAAAGGAATGAGAAAGAATCCAAACGTGAACGAGAACTTCTCCACCACGCTACCTCTGGAAGCGACGCCATTCCAAGTCGGCCGCACCGTGGGCGGCAGACCTCTATCACAGCCGGCATAGCCAACACGAAGCAGAAGACTGCGGAAGACGCTCTTGGCTTGGCTATATACCTCACCGACATTCCTTTCCACGCACTGGACAACGATGCATGGAAGGAAGCTTTCAACACGATCGCGTTGTGTGGAACCTCTTTCACTACACCTTCCTTCAGAGCTCTGGGCGGTGAAACTTGGGCGATGACCTGCTGACTTATGCATAATTGTATATATGCAATAGTTGCACCGCTTTGTTAGGTGCTAGCACACTGAAATGTTCACCTGTTGACTTATGCATAATTGTATATATGCAATAGTTGCACCGCTCTGTTAGGTGCTAGCACAATATGTTCACCTGCTGACTTGTGCATAATTGTATATATGTAATAGTTGCACCGCTCTGTTAGGTGCTAGCACAATATTTTCACCTGTCGACTTATTCATAAGTGTATATATGTAATAGTTCTGCAATATTGACACTAAATATGCAATAGTTATGCGAGAGTGACACTTAACTTAAAATCTTAAATGCTTATCTCGTTATCTGTAATTCTGCATATTGCTGAGGGAGGCGGTGAGGCGGGGACCTGAGGGTTAGCGGGGACTACGGGGTCTATAACACACGCGCTACTTATCCATTGTTCCACTCGTCCAT
Organism: Cymbomonas tetramitiformis; assembly: GCA_001247695.2. Lineage (NCBI taxonomy): Eukaryota > Viridiplantae > Chlorophyta > Pyramimonadophyceae > Pyramimonadales > Pyramimonadaceae > Cymbomonas > Cymbomonas tetramitiformis. Next base: position 23,063 of record LGRX02016885.1, on the reverse strand, counting down.
TATTTTTTGTGGCATGTGCTGTATATGGTAAAGGACGTCGATGCCGACATTTTGCTGGAATCTGTATAGGGAGCCCTGACTGGGAGTCCCTATGACAGACCCCTAGGCCAACACTGGACTGCTGACTGATCTGTAGGCTCGTGCTGTGACACACGCTGTGTCACAGGTAGGCTAGACTCCGTTACCGTTGCGAGACCGTTCGGGGTATATCTAGCTTAGGGTTTATATTATTAAGGGAGTTTATCCAGACACAGTTCGAGATATCTAGTGAACTAGGATATTCCGATAGGTCGTGGCCCCATCCACGCTATATTCCACATTGCTTTTGGCCATGATTGGCTAAAACGGCCGCGTTGGTAGGTGGTGCGCACCGGCGCGTTTGGGTGCGCGTGGGAAGTTTGGGATGAGCAGCTTTTGAGTATTTGATCGGCGGCTATGGGGGTTCGACGCGGATCGGACTTTGTCGACGCAATGTCCTTGTACGGTTTTCTCTTTGCCTTGATCCAGCAATCTACCGTTTCTTGGGCTGGTACATTTTGGGCCGGTACATTTTGAGATGTAGAACGTAGGCATGCGGTCAAGTTTTGGATTGATATGACCAAATTTAGGGTTTGGCACACGTCGCGCGAAAGCCGTAGTGCAATACGCATTACGCGTAAAATACGTTTAGGTCCCAAATGCGTAATTTACGGGTAAATTACGGTAGTGGGGGAAGCGTTTTATCAAACATAGAAACCGTTAGTGCTAGACCCCAAAACCCATGGGCGGTTTCTGGAAAAAACAGTTAGTGCTGGCCATGGGTCTCACCCCCTGGCCATGCCCCCATGTCTCGGGGCTCGGGGCTCGGGGCTCGCTCGGGCCTAAATCCCACCCTCCAATCTTTGGACGCGCTGATTTTTTTGAAATTCCACCCTATTCACAGGGAGACTGACTTGCACGCCCCCCCATAAGGTGGGGTAGAGCAGCCTGCTTTTCACCGTTTGCACAGATAATAAAACACCTAACATAGGCGCCTATAAGTTATAATCTCATCCCCATCATCTAGACACATCCCCCAACCCACTCCAAGGTCTCACACACCCTAGATCTCGGAATATCGCCGATGGCATGCCTGAGGCTTCAAGCGAAGGATTAGGATGGTGTTACACACGCCTTACACGAAAACATTTTGGAAATGACCCCTTCCGTTGTCCTTGCTCTTTCAGTAGACAAAAGCGTGATTTTCATTCTTCAAGGGTAAAATGATTTAATAAGTCACGATGCTCAACGTTCGGAAGTTTCGCAATGTTAGCAAGAGCTTCCTACGGTGTTATATGATGTGTTCTCAACTTGCTAATTTGCACCCCGAACGAGTGCACAACAAGATTTATTGAACTGGTATATCATGTTCAGGATAACTCATCCATGATAACTCAGCATATCATGGATAACATTGATATCTGGGAATCTTGTTGGCAACCTCAGATATGGATCCGGGGAACTTTCATAGTACTCATTGCTGGTCTGCATTCTTGTCAAGGTATTCAACGTATCGAGTGCCGAGATGCGAGCACGCCCAACTCCTGCTTATACTTTCCTTTCCTGTTATGATTCGTGGCAAATACCTGTGCTCGGGAAGGTGACAGTTTGCGGTTTGAAGTGCTTGTGTTTTCCAGCAGTGATACACGAACCATGAGGTTGCAGTGTACAGTGAGCGATTGTCCATTTGAGGGCTTCGCTGAGGGGTTCAGTGCTTCCGGGTTGGCATGGGGGGAACCGTAGGAAAAGAGATAGGACTTGTGGTGAGCGGCATTAAGTTCATGGCTAAGCTAGGTTTGTGTAGCTTATTTGCTTGAACACGAAGCAATCAAAGAAGGTGTCTTTCCCCTTACAATATGGTGCTCAAAAGAAGAGGATGCTAAGGGGGGACTGAGTGTCCTTGTGCTAATCGCAGGGCAGCAGCTGAGCAGCAACTCGGACTACCAGGCCTGTATTTTAAGTCCGAGCGACTGCACACAATTGTAAGCCCTTGCACATGTATGTGCAACTTGAGTTATCACTTTTAAAGAACTTGTTTGTCGCAACAGCGATATGATGCAACCTCTTTCCCGCTCTCTCAGGGCGTAGTTGAAGGGGATGCTTGCAGGTCAATCGTAGGGTCTTCTCTGACTGGAACGCTTCCAACCGAGTTGGGGACGCTGACTGCTCTTACAACGCTGTAAGTGGAAAATTAGCCTGCTTTTTGTTCCTGCTTAGACAAAATATTGTGGCGTAACGAGGGCCTCCGCGGGGCCACTAGCTGGCGATGGTTTACCCTCGGCAAAGTGCGTGGACTTCTGCATTCGTGATAGGGCTAGGCAGGCGATTTCTTCCGTTGCGCGATTTCTCCGGAGTCTGAGTAGCCACCGGGGGAGTTCAAGCCGTACACGGGGCCCTTATACGTTGGCCAGCGGAACTCCCAGGACTGTGAAACTCGTATACGGTCAAACAAGGATCTTTGGTGAGTTTGAGGACACCCGTAGTGGAGGGAGGAGGGCTAGTGCGGTGGGTGCATGACGCTTCTGTGCCTTGCGATAAGATCGACGCGACCATCGGCAGACCGAAATTGTGCAATGATTGTCACCACTCGAGCATACGTGGAATTAATGAGGAGAAGAAAGTTTTTTTGTGATTGCAAAAGCTGAATTTGGATCTGTGCTTCGGAAATGCGATTATGGCAATAGAGTTGGAAGTTTGGACACGGAAGTGGAAGTGTGGGTAACAGGGAGAGGCGACGATGGGAGTCATCAGGGTATATGTGTCCGGGGCAAAGGTGTCCATTTGTTGAGCCTTGAAGCGAAATGCTCATGATAAGTTAGGGGCTCGGGGCTAGCTGCAGTCAACAGTCAAAGATGGCTCTCTATTTTAGAGTGTAGGTTTGGCGAATTTGACAGTTCCCAGAGCAAGTACATTTGACAACCATTTGGCATGCACTTGCGGTTCCAATCCAGTTGAAAGCAAATATGCATGGCATGACTTACATATGTTGGACAAGGTTATATGGAGTCAACGCTATTCATCCATGAACTAACTAGCAGGTTTTCGGGTTTGAGATCCTGTAAGCTCAGGAGCTTTGACGAAAACAGTTTGAGTGGGACGCTGCCGGCGGAGCTTGGGAGTCTGACCGGCCTCACGTCTATGTGCGTGCCACACCACCTCCTTGTAGTCTGACCGGCCTCACGTCTATGTGCGCACACAACTATCCCCTTGTAGTCTGACCGGCCTCACGTCTATGTGCAGCTGTAAGCACACCACCTCCTTGTAGTCTGACCGCCTCACGTCTATGTGCGCAGTGCTGTCAATCTCACCTCCTTGTAGTCTGACCGGCTCACGCGCATGTGCATGCCACACCATTCCCCTTGTAGTCTGACCGCCTCACGCCTATGTGCGTGCCACACCCACCTCCTTGTAGTCTGACCGGCCTCACGGCCTATGTGCGTGCCACACCACCTCCTTGTAGTCTGACCGGCCCACGTCTATGTGCGTGCCACACCACCCCTGTGGTCTGACCGGCCTCCCACGTCTATGTGCGTGCCACACCATCTCCCTTGTGTTCTGACCGCCTCACGTCTATGTGCATGCTACACCACTCCTTGTGGTCTGACCGCCTCACGTTTATGTGCAGCGGCACGCCACCTCCTTGTGGTCTGACCGCCCACGCTCTATGCGAGCCACGATCCCGGTCTGATCTCGCCTCGCCCGTGCGATGCCACACCACCTCCTCAGTCTGACCGCTCACGTCTATAAAAAAAGATGCTGGCCTCACCTCCCTGTAGTCTGACCGCCTCACGCTCTATAAAAAAGTATGCCACACCAATTCCTTGTGGTCTGACCGCCTCACGCCTATGTGCGTGGCACGCCACCTTGTGGTCTTGACCGGCCTCACGCCTATGTGCGAGCCACGCCTATCTCCTTGTGGTCTGACTGGCCTCACGCCTATGCATATGCCACACCACCTCCCTGTAGTCTGACCGCCTCACGTCTATGTGCGTGCCACACCACCTCCTTGTAGTCTGACCGGCCTCACGTCTATGTGCATGCCACACCACCTCCTTGTGGTCTGACTGGCCTCACGTCTATGTGCGTGCCACACCATCTCCTTGTGGTCTGACTGGCCTCGCGTCTATGTGCGTGCCAAGCCAGGCTCGCATGAGAACACGAATTCTTCCTTGTTTTGGCATCCATGCTTTGGCATAAACTCAGACGAGACGTTCATCATGGCAGCAAGGGTTGTATGAGAACATGCGTCATCTTTTGACTGTTACTTTGATCGAAGGGTGGATGCAGAGAGAAGTTTTTGCGGGTTTTGCGGGTTTTTGGTGCTATGCTTCAGATCCGTCTACCAGAACAGCTTTATCGGGAGCTTGCCAGCGCAACTTGGGGACTTGACTGCCCTCAAGACAATGTATGTGATGCCACCGGCGTTAACAGGAATATGAGGACTGCGGGTCATAATGAAGGGAGTGCTGCGAGTCGAGGAAGGCAGGGCAAGTGTAGTGAGAGCAGATGCTGTGTTTGTTATCACCAGTGCGGTGCTTGGTGAGAAGCGTGCATGCACTGAAAAATGCAACAAGGAACCCATCTTTTACTACACAGTCTACTGCACGTCTACTGCACGAGAGACCGTTCATTGGTTTGCATCTATTTCCTGGTTGGAGGATGAAATAATCGACGGTCATTAATTGAGCTAGGAAAAAAACTTTGAATCTGGATGACATGGTAATGCGTTTAGAAACATGACTTGAAAAGTAGTTATTGCTGTATCGCCGCTGTACCCATTGATGAAATAACCTAGAACCTAAAACATTCTCTGATGACTGTGGGGCCTCGAGTGGTTTGGTGTCAGGACTTTATCAAGTAACTGCATGACGGGCATGCTGCCGACGGAGCTTGGGAGCTTGACCAGCCTTTTGAACCTGTGCGCACTGTACCCCTTGCTGCTGGAGGCATGGGAGCCCTGTTATTGGTACATCTGTGAAATGCCTCTTGTTGGGAGGCAACTGTGGACGGCGCGGCGGGATGAAACGTTACGGGACAACTGGGCTGTTGGGTGACAGGGTGTGTTTTGTTTAGTTTTGTTCGCCCGCAGCTTTTCTGATCATTGGAAAGCGCGGCAAAGTCACCTTGGTAATAACATCAGAATGCTACGGGATACTTTGAGATATATCGCGTGTGAGAGCACATCCAAAAAGGCCACTTAGGCTCTGAGACTGTCCATTGTATCAAGCATCTCAGAAGAATTCTTCCAGATGATCACAAATCCCGCAAAGGGGAGAACTTAGCGGAATTGGTGCTTTCATTGTTGATACCCGTGAACTCTGAAAGTGACTGCCGCCGCCATCATACTTTCTAAGAAGCATATGGGTGAGACAAGCTTTTCCCAACAGAACAAGTTCGCTGAGAAGCCCAGAATATTCCATTGAGTTGCGTGATCCGAAGCGAAGCGGATCCGAGAATCTGCCTTGCTTCAACTTGGGCCCAACCAAACGCTGGCAGTCCTACTATGTTAGACACTCTAGGAGACGCGTCGCACGTGCATGGTCCGGTATCTTGAGAAACAGGTTGCAACATGTCGCTCATTGCGCCGTTGAAAATGACCGGATCATCATGATCTGGAAGAGTAACTCCACCGCATCCAGAAGTGCAACGGGGAAAAGGTACTTGGTATCAGAGGGTAATTTATGCCCTTCGATGAGCCACTGATCCATATTTAAGGGTCGATTTCTAGCCTTGCGCATGCTCACATAGGCTGACTCACGACCGGACGGGAGCGGCAGAAAAGCGCGGGATCCATTATTACTTTTTCAGTGGAGTTAATTATAAATGATTCAATGGATGATCGGTCATTTGCGGGGTGCTCAAAGCATGTAGCATACTGCGGCTACAGTGAGCATACTGTGGTTGCAGTGGGTCAGAGCTCAACAGGCCCTGCCGCAAAGGTGCCTTAGGGTGTCTTCAGAATTGGACCTCGTGGGAGCTCTGGTGACTGTGGCGAGTCAGTCTTGACACCACCAATATGAACGCCAGGCAGTGCAGTTTCCAATGCCCCTCACTTATTGTACGAAGCATGCACTCTCCCCCCCTCCCCCAGAGAGCACCGAAAGCACAGGCAAGACATGTCCAAGAGCAGTAAACATATTCCCAATATATATATTACTTGCCAGCGTCTAGCCTATTCGGTCTCTCAGCGTGTGGCAGAAATGTCTGTCTCCCTCTCTGTCAGGTGGAGCAAGTGTCTCGGCAACCTTGGTGCTAAACCCCGGAAGCTTCTAGGCTAGTTCTAAGCAGATTCCCGTGCTTAGCCGAAACTAGTCAAGCTAGCCAGTCCTCGGCAGGTCCCGAGTGACTGTCTAGTCCAAACTGGCAGCTACCACGAAGCTTCCTGCACCTCCAGAGACGCTGCCGCCCAACTGCCTGCAGCCGCTCACCTGACAGACCTACAAACACCCAATGCCACAAGCGAGGGGAGGGGGCCCGGGAAGGAGCGAGTTCACCTTAGGAGAGCTCCTTCGCCGCCTCCGCGAACGCGGCCGGAAGGATGAGCCGCTGCTCTTCGTCCAGCTCGCAGTACCGCTCCCAGCAGTCGGACTTCCAGTCCCCCTGCAGCTTGATGTACAGCTTGTCCACCAGGCGCTGCGCTGCCGTCGCCCCATCCCGCCGCGGCGAGTGCCCCGCGTACCTCGACGAGTCCAGGCCCGCCTTCTCCGCCATGCTCTTAATGCCCACCACCAGCGCTGCGCGCGTCATCGGCACGAGCCCCCCGCGCTTGCCCTTGCCCTCCATCTGGAAGAGCTGAGCATCATCCCGCATCCCCACCGTCGCCAGCATGTACACCCTCAGCGCCTCCACCGGACACAAGTCCGACCCCGGCACCGCCACCAACGGCACCCAGCGGTACCGCTCCCCGCACTGAATCGTCTTCGAGTGCCGTATCCTGATCCACACGGTGTCCCCCCTCTCCGAGAAGAGGATGTCCTCGCGCACCAGCGCACCACGCGCGTTCCAAGCGTGTGCCTTGCCCGCTGTGAGGTTGTCCTTACGGAAGAGCCCGTAGAACCCCACCAGGATCGGTGCCCTGAGCACTCTGCCCGCCACCGTGCTCCTGTCCACCTCCTGCGACATGCGACTAAGGTCCTCCAACGTGATGGGCATTACCGGCTTGGACGGCCTGTCCCAAGCCCTGCGCACCCCTTGCAGAGCCGATGCCACCTAGAACCTGTCCGCCACCGGCACCCACTCCTTGCTCTGCTGCAGGTGCAGCGAGCGCACTCCCGCCAGGTACGACTTGATCGTGCTAGGCTGCACGAACCAGGCCGAGAACGCGATGAAGCGCGCCAGTGTCGCGTCTGACGCTGGCAACAGGGGATCCAAGCACCCCAGACACGCGAACCTCACACAGAAAGTGAGGAACGCTCGCACCCCCGTGTCGTAGGCCCGCTTGGTGTGCTCCGCGTAGCGCATGTCCTGGTAGCCGCCCACCGCAGCCTCCAACTCCTCCAGCAGTGCCTCTGCGCCCCGATCACACCCAGTCAGGCAGCTCCACCGGCTCCAGCGGAACCCGCATGATCAACACGTCCCATTTCGTGGGGCCCCACTCCGACCGGCCCTTGCCGTCCAGGGCCGGCGCCGTGAACAGCATGGTACCGGCAGGGTACTTCCGCACTGGGCGGAAAACCTCCCGCATGCTGGAGACCAGCTCGTACGCCGGGTCCCCGTTCCAGACTGGCACCAGGAATCAGGCGCCCGTACCCATCTGCTGCCTGCGCTTGCACCTCAAGAAGTTCCGCAGGATGTCGTACATCACGGAGAAAGGCAGATTTGCCCAGGCGTTGTGGCCGTCGAACTTCTGCACCCTCGCGTCGTCCTCTGTGCTCCAACTGCGCGAGCAGAAGGCGTTCGCCCGAGACCAAGTGACGCAGGCGTCCAGCGTGAAGGGGCCGAACTCCTCGTCCATCTCCGCAAACAAAACTGGCGAGAGTTGCCAGTCGTCGCGGTCCTGCCGCCAGCGCACCTCCCTGACGCTCACCTCCCGCTGCATGTAGAACTCGCTGAGTCGCAGCCGCGACAGTAGATCCGCCAGCTTGTTGTCCTTCGACTTAATGTACCGTGGCCGAAGTCGAATGTCGTGGCGCACGCACACCTAGAAGATGCGCCTCAACAGCGGCAGGTACTCCAGCGGTCCCCAGAATTTCTCCACCTGAATGAGCGCGCACTCGTTGTCGATGCGGACGACCAAGGTCCACCCTGACAATCGGTGCCCCCAAAGCGCCAGCGCCCACCACACCGCGAAGAGCTCCAAGTAATTGATGTGCGACTTCGCCTCGCTCGTAAACGGCGCTACGGCATTCGCAGCAAGTCTTCCCATGCCAGGAAGTAGTCCCGGTGGCAGTGCCCTCCCATCCCCTTCGTCTTCGAGGCGTCCGTGGCGAAAGCGTCCTCGTAGACGTCCTCCTTGTGCAGAACTACTTTACGCCCATTGTACAAGCGAATGACCCTCTCCACCGCCTTGAGATCCTGCTGCACTCCCGTGCCCACTGTCATGCGCGCCCTGCTTGTCGTCGCCGCCACCATCGCGAACCCATGCCGCATGTAGAGCGACATGCCCCAAACTACTTGCGAGCAAAAAGCAAGCAGCCCCAAGAGTGGCTCCAGCTTCCTCCTGCGCACCGGCCCCACCGCGGCTTCCGCGCGCACCTCTCGCAGCTTCTCTGTCACATGCTGCACACGCTCGTCGTCGATCGAAGCGGTACACCGCTCCCCCTCCGTGCTCAGCAGCACCCCCAGCAACTCCATGCGCCTTGCCGGGCCCTCGCACTTGGCCCGGTTCACCTTGAAGCCCAACATCGTGACGAACTCAATCAAGAGGTCCATGACCTCCTGCGCCTCCGCCTCAGTGCGCGCCACCATGAAAAAGCCGTCAAGATACCCCACGCAGGGTACACCCTGCGCCTGCATCCAGCCCAGGATCGCCCGCGTGTACCTCATGAAGATTCCCGGGAGCGCCCGGTTACCGAACGGGCTCCTGGTGTCCATGTACCGGACGCCACCCCACTCGAAGCACTGCGCCTCCCAGTACTGCGACGCCACCGGCAGCGAACGGTAGGCCTCCTCCAAGCCCACCTTCAACATGCACATCCCTGGGCGCAGCAGCCCGTAGGCGTCCCTCACCGAAGAGAACTCATCCTTCTGGATGTCGATCCAATCGTTCACGCCGACCCTCGCCGGTCTCGAGTAATCCCACACCGGGCGGTACTTGAGCTTGCCCTTGCGGACGCGCTCTACCATCCCCAACGCGGACACCCCCCTCGGCCGGAACCGGCGCGCATCGAAGATCCACCCCGCAGCCAGCTCCTTCGCGAACTCTGACGTCATCGCCTCCTCGTGCTCCTCCCCCACGTAGTTAGGCACCACGTACGGGTCCCCCGGGTCCTCACTTGCGAATGGGAAACTCACCCTGCACGCCGCGCCCCGCACCAGGAATGCGACATCCGGCCAATCCCGGAGCGCTGCGGCCAACAGATGCGCCCTCTCCGACATGAGGGGCACCTGCGCGCCCACCTCGCGCACCTCCTGCTGGAAATGCGCCCTCTCCAGCTCCGTCGTGCCCGTGCCCGCGAGGCCCACTGCCTCTGCGCGCCTCACGATGTCCGCGCGCAATCACGGCCATCTCGCAGAGCTCGAGCTGGCCGCCTCCGGGTAGCCCCCCCCGCGCGCATCCACCCCCGCAGGGATCTCCATACCCCCTGCCGCCTCGCGCGCCAGCGGTAACCCCGCCGCATCCCATACCGACACCACTCCCAGCCGGCGCAGCTGCTCCCACCAGCACGCGCTCTCCTCAGCCTCCTCCACTGGAAACCGGCTGCCCCCGCTCCACATCTCTGCGTCCCCGCAGCGTGCCTGCCCCGGCGCCTCCTGCGCCCCCTCGCCATCATGCAGCTCCCCCAGGGTCGTGGCATCCCCCGGGCTCAGCTCCCCCTCCAGTCGTTTCCGCTGCGCCGTGCACTCGTTGCCCTCGTAGTGCATGTGCCCCTCCTTCCCACACATCTTACACTTGTGGTGGAACCTGCAGCGGGCCTTCTTGCAGCCCTCGGCCGAGTTGTGCTCGAAGCAGGCGTGCCGCACCTGCTCCCCCTTTCCCGCGCCCGCCATCCTCGCAGCCTTCGCCCCCTGCTCCTGTTGCGCTCCCGCGTCCTGCTTCGCCGCCTCCGCCTGCACGGTCCGCGTGCGCCTCCCCGCCGAGTAGCTACCGCCCGCGCCTCCGCTGCCTCCGCCGGCCCCCGATCCCTTCTCCTTCAGGCCCTTCTCCCTCCGGTAGAGCTCCCACAGGGCCGAGAAGGAGCCCAGCTCGAAGGTCACGGTGGGATCCTTCACCATCCTTGCCAGCAAGTGATCGTGGAACTTGCGAAGAGGGTCCCACGGGAAGTCCGCCGCCATGACCCGCATCCACCTCCTGTTGCCCGCCAGCAGGTCCAACGCCCCCTCCGGCGCCGCGCACATCAGCCTTGTGAAGGACTCGTCCCACTCCTCCCACGTCCTGCAATGCTGGGCCTTCTCGTCCGCGACTAGACCCTTCTTCGGGTCCCACCCTGCGATGCCTTTGTCGAACTTCTCCTTCAGGCGCCGGACCCGCATGTCCAGCCCTTTCACCGGGCCACCTGCCGGGCAAGCTGGGGCAGAGGACGAAAGCTCTCGCTCACCTGGCGGCCGGATGATGTCCTTCACGGAGAGGCTGCCGTCCAGCGCTCGCTGCAACTCCTCCTCCGTGGCGGTGCGGAGATGGGCGAAGCGCTCCTTGGCCGCCTTCCTCCCCTCCTCCTCATCCTTGCTGTCCTCGGTCTTCGCCGCCTTCGCCTTCTTCTTGGACTTGCGCCTCTTGCCCGCCTGAACCGCCTCCCGCAGCCAGGTCTCGCCGAACTCCACGGACTCCACCCCCGGCCGCCCCTCCAGCGCCTTCTGCATCACCGCCAACCTCCTCACAGCCAGCTCGATGTACCCCCAGAGATGTCGCACTCGGACTCCCTCCGCCTCCGGAAGCTCCTCCAGGCCGCACGCCCGCCTCTCGCACTCTGGAAAACGATCCACCACCTCCGCGAACGAGTACGCCTCCACCTGCATCGCCGGGTGCCTGCCGAACTGGTGCTTCACCCTGGCCAGATCCGCTGCCTGCCTAGCCGCGGCCACCCTGATCTCCGCAATCACCTTCTCGCACTCCGACCAGCTGCAGTTCTCCTGCTTGCCCACCGAACCCCTCGCCACCTCCCGCAGGGAAGCCGCGGGCGGACCTCTGCCCGCGGGCGGATCAGCCCCTCCGGCACCTCCGCGATCTCGCAGTGCTGCCTCCACCGCCTTTGCCACGATCCGCTCGATCTGCACCGCCGTGATCCCCCCGTCCCCGTGCGATCCTCTGCCTGACCCGCCGCTCAGGCCCCCCACCAGAGACCCTCCTGGAATGTCGCGCTGCACGTCCACTGCCCCCATCGCCCAGGCCAGCACCCTGCGCCCGTGCTTCATCGCCGTAGTCCTCTGCTTCTCCCAACGACTCTCCCCCAGGGACCAATCGTCGCTCGGCTTCACCCCGCCTCCTCGCCTCTGCACCACGGCCCCCGTCTCCACCAGGTGGTCGGTCAGATCCACCAGATCCTCCGGCAACACCTCCGGCGCGTCCCGCAGCCGCTCGAACTCCACCGACATGTCGTGCCTCTCCGCCAGCATCAGCGGCTTCATGGTCAGCCTTGACGGCTGTGCCAGCTCCATCAGCTTCCCCACCGCTTTCACCGCCCGGCTCGACCCCCACAGCGCTGCCCACTTGCATTGATCCAGCGCTCGGCGGGCTTCTGGGGAGGACAGGCGCCGACCGAGTCCCCCCTCTCCGTAGTCCCCCTCGCCCGATCGGGAACCAGACCGCCCCCGACTGCTCCGTCCACACCTCCTCCGCGCACTCCCCGCAGAGATCAAAAACGCGGAAACGCCAACCGTCTCTGCGCAGCCGCTGCGTGGTCACCGGGATCGGGTCCCACAATCGCCATTTCGCTAAGCAAAAATCCCTCCGCTCCCTGCAAACCTCGCAGGTCACCCACAGAAAAGCCTCCGGGACTTCCAGGGTCAATCCCGCGGAACCCCACATCTGCAGCCGGTGTAATGCTGCGGTTCCAGCGTCCGGTAGACGAATCCCTCTGGCGGATCCCTCGGTAACCACAGCTGGCACGTCACGCAGCGGTTACAAGGAACGAAAACCGGGTGATTCCAGTGATTCCTCTTGTCCACCGGCCCCCGCGTCAAGAAATCTGCGTGAACGGCTGAGATGTCCGTGTGTACCGCAACTTCTTTGCTCGGAGGCTCCGCGAAACCGCTGCCTCGCAACACCGCTCTCACCGACGTTTTCGCTGTACGCGAACCGTGAGGCATGTAAACGAAGAAGTTCTCAGAACCTCAAACACGAAAAATTTCCTCGCGGAAATTCTTTTGCGCAAAAGAGAAAAGGAGAACAGGGATGGAGCGTTGCTCCTGAGGCTGAGGTTCCGAAAAACTGTTTGGCATTCCCTACGGCACATTCAAACCGAATTGCCGATGCCAAACTCAGACGGCGGATGCGTTGTCATCGGACTCCTGTCGCTACGCGACCACACGTGTCTCCCGCGACAACGTGCCCCTCCCCCGTCCCGATGCCACAGACTCCGTGTGTCATCCCCCTTGGGACGGGCCCCGTCCCGACGCCACAGACTCAGTGTGGCGTCCCCCTTGGGACGGGTCTGGCAACCCCGTCCGGATCGGGTGTCGCGCGGGTTGCTTCTACAATAACCGCAGTTATTCTTTTTCCAAATAATAACTGGAAAGTAAAGAGGCTGTCTCTGCCAGTGTCTGGGAGTGGTATGGCTATGCTCCAGCTCCAGAGCTCAAGAATGGCGCCCACTGATCATCCACTCATGTCTCGGTCAGCTCCAGTCCTCCTTCCATGTCACATGCGCGGAGGTGTTTGGAGATGGCAGGGTATTCGTCAATATGCCCGCCTCGCTCTCGCCCTCACTTGCATTCCGATCACGGCTCGATGGTCTCGGTCTTGACCATTGGCTGCATGTCTATGCAGCTTCGACCTGCTCTCGTTGATGTAGTCAGAGCCCTGGTGAATCGCGCCTGGGTCATCACAATATATCCATGCAGACATGACGGCTTGAACGGCATTCTGGGTACACTTGCCCTCTTTAGTCTCTTCAGCTATGTTAGCTAGCTCAGCCTCAGCGGTGGACAGTGGCACTCCCCAGGATTATAGGAAACTAGATCAGCAGGCTGCCAAGGAAGCAGCTATCCCACAAGTGGTTTTCCCTGTGAGTTTGTAACCAGCCTACTCTGTGCCACTGCATGATGCATAAAGGAAATGTGTTGCCTGTACTCCCACGCGCCGCAACCATATGTAGCCCTGATCCGTGGCTCTGAGTAACCATGTGGTATCCGAGCTCCTCTTTCTGTGCATCGAAGCGCTCCTGCAGTTGCATAGTGTACCCACTGTAGCTATAATCGGTGGCGTCAGGCATCTGGCCACCCACTTCAGCTACTCCAGCAGAGCTGCGACTGAGATCTCATGTTGCTGTTCTTCGGTTGTAGCGCCGTCTCCAGAACTTTCGGCCAGTTTAGCCTTGCCCAGAGCATACAGAGACCCGAGCAAATGAGGCTATGTAGCCCTGCTGCGATATGTAGGCAGGCGCAGCAGTGCAGCGCAGACCGATACCCATCATCAGATCTGACTTTATGTGGTCGTTTCGGATGTAGGGAGTGTTGAAATCAGTCGCAGGCTTCTCGTACCACTCTCAAGAATAGGCAGCCATCAAAACGCCATTCACCAGGCACAGGAGAAAGACCCACAGGTCCACACTGGTGTTCATGTTGCGTGCAGTGCACGCACCACCGGATCCCCCAGGCTTGTATGGCGTTTGCTGGTCATAGGCTCGCTGGTCACTACTTTAAGCAACACTGGCCCCATGGTGAGTGGCCAGGATGAGCTCTCTATCCTGTGGAGAGGTGGGGCATCCAATCGAGATATCCATAAAGTGCCTGCGTGTGGCAATAACAGAGCCGTATGGCCGTCTTTTCGTGGGCGCTGGTTGTATCATGCAGTGCCGCGTCATTTGTTACTTTCTTCTGCAGAGAAAGTGAAGAAGAGTCTGCTCTTCAAAGCCACTAGGATTCCGTCACGCATCAAATCAAACGGTTCAGATGTTCAGAATGGATCAGCTCCGCTCAGGGGAACTAGTTTGAAGCTCAGACTGCGGGTACGTGGGTGGTCTGCTGCAGTTATTGGTGGGGGAACAGTTTCGGTGCCGCGCTGCCAACGGAATTTGGACGCCTGACCGCCGTCACACATGTGTGAGTGCCTTACCCTGAGCACTGATGGGAGCACGCAGCTCTCTGAAAGTGGCGCCGTTGATCTATATTATTTGCTGCTTTCTGATCCACAGGATGCCCTCTTCAGTGACCAGTGCAAGCTTGCCAGGGCACCTGCAAGTCAAATCAATAGCATTGCCACATCGTCACGGAGCTCCGTCGTTTGAATAATGGGCGCAAGCAGAAAGGGGATAAGCTGTTGATTGGGGCTGGGATGCCGCGCCTCAGAAACTTCAATTCGAACAGCTTCACCGGCACACTGCCGACGGAGCTTGGAAGCATGGCCAGCCTAATTGACCTGTGAGTGCCTCACCCTCTGCTGCTGGGGCGTGCTACGGGTGCGAGGTATCTGACGAGAGGGGGGAGGGGCACGTGGTGGGAGTGAGATATGTGGATGTGTGGTAATACCTCTGGCCCGGAAGCTGCGTGCACTCCGAACATAGCACAGCACAGGAGGGATTAACAATATTTGCTTCAAATGTAATGTTGTTCCATTGGAGCCATGTTGCTAGCACTACTGGTCGCTGCTCGTCAGGCATCTGGCACGGTGCCGTTGTGTCTCTGTCTGGACAGGTAGCGCTCAGGCCTCAAGTCTCTCAATCCCTCGACTAGCCGAATGTCGAAAGTGGCACTTTGCAGTGGTCAAATAAGGAATTGACTGAGCAGCTGCCAGGCAGCTGCCGGCTGCAAAGCTCGGCCAATGGAAGCGAGGTGTCTGGTGGGAGATGCAGGCTGCAAAGCTCGGCCAATGGGAGGGAGGTGTCTGGTGGGAGGTGCAGGCTGCAAAGCTCGGCCGATGGGAGCGAGGTGTCTGGTGGGAGATGCAGGCTGCAAAGCGCAGCCAATGGGAGGGAGGTGTCTGGTGGGAGGTGAAAGTGGGGAGGCGCACGTGGTGGGCGTGAAATGGTTGATATTCACCCATCAACAGTTGTCGCAAATTTATCAAGTCTTGCCTAACCGCTTTTCAAACCCTTTTTCCTCAGTCCATGCCAGGTGACCAACTGGGGGTCTTACCGGGCTGTGAGGCGGTGAGCTGCTCTCATGAAGGTCACACGCACACACTCAAGCGCAAGTTGGTGACGGGTGCGCAAGTTCAGAGTTGGGTTGACTTCAGAGGCTTAGGGGGTCCCATTCTTCTCTAGCGAGCTCCGGATAAGTGCCCCGAAGTGTGTGTTGAATCATTTGATCCCCGGCGTGGGTACATAGTGCAGCCGGTCTTCTGCGGCTACGGGGTGCCAAAGGAGTCGGTCCAAGGATAAACTTACACACTCTGAATTGCCTCTCTGGCCGTTAGACTGGCTCTCTCTGCTCTGCCTCTCCGGCTGATGGCCTCGGCTTACCCTGCACTGCCTCTCTGGCTAGTGCTAGCAGTTCATTCTGCACAGCCACCGCTCAATTTGAACGGATCACAATAATTTGAGGACACGTGTCAGAATATTTGTTGTATAAAAAAGTGCGCTCCTTCGCTACAGACAGCACAGCTCTGATATGGATTCGTTGTTTTCCAGGTATATGGCTGGGTGCAGCTTGACGGGCGCAATTCCAACGGAGCTTGGGAGCCTAACCAGCATATTGGCAATGTGAGTGCTCTACCTCTGGCGGTGTGTGTGTACTGATGCTCATTTTTACGTTGGAGCGCGATTTTGGGAAACATGCCTGCGGTCTTTCAGTGACCCATCCCTCAGGATTGGGCTGCATGATGGAAGGGTGTGCCATGAGGTGCTGCTGCTGCGCGATGACGGTATTTCTGATTGCCAGCGCATTATGACGGGTACCAAAGGATTCAGTTGTGCTGAAGGCTATCTCTGGTAAGTGTGCGAGTAGTGTCAGACACGGAGTGAGGGTCATGCTCTCTGGGGTTTCTCGAGGGACTATGGTTTTGGTTCTGGGGACGTCAGTCAGTATCTGGTTTTCATGGTGCGGGGCCTCGAGCTCCCCATCTAAGATTTTCCTTATGATTATTTCGCAGTAAGGCTGTTCGGATTGATGTACAGATGCCCGGGCTGCTGGGGCTTGGGGCATTGCTGGCCACAGGGAATTTGATGGAAACAGCCTCAGCGGCACTCTACCGACGCAGCTTGGGAGCCTGACTGCATTGACAATCTTGTGAGTGCTGGTCTATTGCCCCCTCTTTCGCAGAGCAATAGTGATACGGGAGTGTTGTGACAAGACGACGGTTGGATGCGGTGCTTCCTCATCCGTTGATTGTGTGTGTGGGGGGGGGGCTAAGCACGGAGGGATATAAGCGTTGGACAGACGGGTGTGACGTGCACCGCAACGAAAAGAGATGATGGAAGGGAGTTGAGTGGACGGGGTGGGGATGGCTTGGGTTATTGTCGGGGACAGTAATGTGGATAGGAACAGTCTCACCGGCACTCTACCGACGCAGCTCGGGAGCCTGACTGCATTGACATCCATGTGCGTGCTGGTCTATTGCCCCCTCTTTCGAAGAGCAATAGTATTGAAACTTTTGTGACCAGACGAGGGTGCTTCCTCATCCGTTGCTTGTGTGTGATGTGGCTGTCCCTGTGGTACCCTTCTGGCGGGTACTGCCTCTTTGAGGGCGTCGGGGATTCGTCTGCGGCTGGCTCTATTTATGTCCAGTGCCTTGGGGCTTTTTCACCTGCCGGGGGACTGGTGATCGACACCCACTTTATGGGGTACTGGCATCTCGTTGTTAACGGGGACGGCCACTGGAATGATTTGGATGATGGGATGTGGCTGTCCCTGTGGTACCCTTCTGACGGGTACTGCCTCTTTGAGTGCGTCGGGGATTCGTCTACGGCTCGCTTTTTGGGAGTGTCTTGGATTCGTCTGACGCTAGCTCCCTCTCCGTGTACAGTGCTCATGGTTATTACACATGCCGGGGGACTTGTGTTCTTTGACCTTGATATGAAGTACTGGCGGATCGCTGTGAACGGGGACGGCCGCCGGGTGGAAGTGGGTTTTGGGAGGCGGTTATCCCTGTGGTGCCATTCTGGCGGGCACTGCCTCTTGGAGAGCTCGGTAGATTCGTCTGTCGTGCTGCGAGGAGAGGCAGAAGGTGGTGATGTACACCTTCTGTGTTTTCCCTTGAATTTTGTGGGGAGCACTTAGGTGCCCGCATGTTTCCTTTTTTTGACATGGGGTGTCCATGCTGTGTGGTGTGACTGCATTCATGACATAACCATGGACCAACAGGTCCCATCCATCGACCGGGAGCCACTGGGGGGCATGCCAGCAGGGTCCGCTTACTCCGTAACCCAGAGACCAACAGTTGTTTGGCGACGATCGGTCACATCGTATCATCTTTCCATGCTGCTTTGCATTTGGGTTGGGAATATGTATGCGTTTGTGGTATCTTGTCACGGCCCCGCCCTGCTGCTGATTTGCTTTTCACATTCACTGGGATGATGATGGGCTGGCTTTTGTTGGCCGATCTCATGCCGTTCAGTGTGTGGGGGGGGGCTAAGCACGGAGGGACATACTGCAAGCTTGGGACGGAAGGGTGTGACGTGCACCGCAACGAAAAGAGGCGATGGAATGGAATTGAGTGGACGGGGTGGGAATGGCTTGGGTAATTGTGGGGCACAGTCGCGTGGATCAGAACCGTCTCACCGGCACTCTACCGACGCAGCTCGGGAGCCTGACTGCATTGACAATCTTGTGCGTGCTGGTCTATTGCCCGCTCTTTCGCAGAGGAATAGTGATACGGGAGTGTTGTGGTGAGACGAGGGTTGGATGCGGTGCTTCCTCATCCGTTGATTGTGGGGAGGGGGGGGAGTAAGCACGGAGGGATATACTGCAAGCTTGGGACGGAAGGGTGTGACGTGCACTGTAACGAAAAGAGATGATGGAAGGGAGTTGAGTGGACGGGGTGGGGATGGCTCGGGTTATTGTGGGGGACAGTCGCGTGGATCAGAACAGTCTCACCGGCACTCTACCATCACTGCTTGGGAGCTTGACTGCATTGACAATCTTGTGAGTAATGATCCATTGCCCCCTCTTTCGCAGAGCAATAGTGATACGGGAGTGTTGTGAGGAGACGACATTGTCTTCATTGCTTCCTCTTCCGTTGATTGTAGTGGGGCTTTTTGGCATGTAGGGATATACTTCAAGCTTTGGACGGAAAATGTGTCATGGGCTGCTGCTGCGCGATGACGGTATTTCTGATTGCCAGCGCTGCATGATGGAAGGGTGTGTCATGAGGTGCTGCTGCTGCGCGATGACGGTATTTCTGATTGCCAGCGCATTGTGACGGGTACCAAAGGATTCAGTTGTGCTGAAGGCTATCTCTGGTAAGTGTGCGAGCAGTGTCAGACACGGAGTGAAGGTCATGCTCTCTGGGGTGTCTCGAGGGACTATGGTTTTGGTTCTGGGGACGTCAGTCAGTATCTGGTTTTCATGGTGCGGGGCCTCGAGCTCCCCATCTAAGATTTTCCTTGTGATTATTTATTCGCAGTAAGGCTGTTCGGATTGATGTACAGATGCCCGGGCTGCCGGGGCTTGGGGCATTGCTGGCCACAGGGAATTTGATGGAAACAGCCTTAGCGGCACTCTACCGACGCAGCTTGGGAGCCTGACTGCATTGACAATCTTGTGCGTACTGATCTATTCATTCCTCCTTCGCAGAGCAATAGTGATATGTTACTTTTGCGGTGAGGCGACGGCTGGATGCGGTGCTGCCTCATTTGTTATGGGGGATGGTAGAGGGAGAGGAAGGGAGTGATTGAACATGCGCTGCAAGCTAAAGTGGTGATGTAAGAGAATTGATTGGATCAGATAGGGATCGCTTGGGATATCATGGGGGACAGGGTCCTGTACCAGAACAGTCTAACCGGCAGTGGGGTGGGGATGGCTTGGGTAATTGTGGGGCACAGTAACGTGGATAGGAACAGTCTCACCGGCACTCTACCGACACAGCTTGGGAGCCTGACTGCATTGACAATCTTGTGAGTGCTGGTCTATTGCCCGCTCTTTCGCAGAGCAATAGTGATACGGGAGTGTTGTGGTGAGACGACGGTTGGATGCGGTGCTTCCTCATCCGTTGATTGTGTGTGTGGGGGCGGGGGGGGTTAAGCACGGAGGGATATACTGCAAGCGAAGGACGGAAGGGTGTGACGTGCACCGCAACAAAAAGAGATGATGGAAGGGAGTTGAGTGGCCGGGGCGGGGATGGCTTGGGTTATTGTCGGGGACAGTAACGTGGATAGGAACAGTCTCACCGGCACTCTACCGACACAGCTTGGGAGCCTGACTGCATTGACATCCATGTGCGTGCTGGTCTATTGCCCCCTCTTTCACAGAGCAATAGTGATACGGGAGTGTTGTGGTGAGACGACGGTTGGATGCGGCGCTTCCTCGTCCGTTGCTTGTGTGTGTGTGGGGGGGGGGCATATATTGAGGACTATATTGAGCCCAGTGGGGGAGCATATATTGGGGGACTATATTGAGCCCAGCCAAGACTACCCAGGTTATATATGTCATATATAACATCCGGGATAGTCACAGGCTATATGTAGGGATGACTAGTAACACGGCCTTTCAGAGGTTTAGGGAGCACGTCTGCGCTGCTAAGCGCGTCTTCCGAACTGGGGAGGGGAGTGACCCTCTTCATAGGGAGATGGCTAGGGTGGGCTGGCAGCAGTTTAGGGTCTACCCCATCGAGCACATCGCGGGGCACTTCCCCAAGACGGCCGAGGGTAGGGCTGGGTTCAGGAGCTTGGCTTTCCCACGTGAGACCTTCTGGAAGCGGACTCTGCATGCGTTTTTGCCTACAGGGTTCTGCTTGGAAGGGAAGTCACCGAGGAGCAGGAGGGTTAGGGTCCCGAACCTTGACCGGGTCGCTGAGGTTGGCGCCTGGCAGGGGAGGGCCGCGCCTCTCGCGGATGGTGTTGGCAGGACTTTTTTGTCTAGGGACTTTGATAGGAAGGTCAGGTTCCTCCTCGGCAGGGTTGCTTCTGGCTCCTTCTCCCAGGCGGAGTTGCAGGGTCATGCCGACAGGAATTTACGGCGTATGTATGATGCCCTCTTTAACTCTGATGCGCAGACGTGGGGGGTTGACGACGCACACCGGACTTCCCTTATGGCATCCATCCTGTTTTCTCTTCCTTCCGTCTCGAACGCTGGTGTTACAGCCACGTTTAGGTCGCTCATCGTTCAACTTTTCTTGCACCCGGCCATCGTGAAGCTGGGGTTCAACAGAATTGTTGCTGACGACAGCCTCTGGCTTGAGAAGGTGCCCCCGAGCGTGCGTGCAAGGGTCTCACAGCCGTTGTTGGGTTACAAATATGATGCTCCTGTCTGGGTATCGTTTTGTAATTTTGGGCAGGTGGCTAGGATGAAGGCTGTCGAGGCTGCGAGGATAATGGGAGGGACCTGTGCATGTCAGAGGCGTGGCTACCGTGCTTTTGTAGACCAGGACTGCGGGCATGTGGTGACCACTGATTTGTCTCTCGTGCGCAACCCAACCATTGAATCGCTGATGGCTAGGGGCACGATGTTTAGGGCTAAGCCTCATGAGGGCTTGGGGGCTGAAGGTAGTATGCCGGAGGCGGCGTTCTTGGACCTGGAACGGGCTTTACAGGCATGGCGGTTTTCAGTGTCAAAGGCATTAGGTGTCTCTGACGCTTCGGCTCTTGTTGCTTGGGTTGCTGCAGTTAGGGCGGAGGCACGCACAGTGATTGATTCGAGTGCGGGCGACGAGTCTTTCGTGGGTGGATGCGAGGATCCCCATTTGGTCCTTACGGCTTCGGACTGGCGCCGGTTGCGGGAGGTTCAACGGGATTTCGTCATCACCACGGTTGACAAGGCTGCCGGTAACTTCTGTTTTGTGTGCAAGAAGCACTACATGCAGAAATGCCTGGATGAGCTTAGACACGGTGTAGCTTATGAGGCCACGGAACGGTCGGCCGATGATATAAATGCTGAGGGCACCGCTTTGTGCAGGGCTCATTCCATTACCCCGCAGAGGGGGCCTAGGATCCCGCATTTTCATATTCGTGTGAAATTGCACAAGTCTCCGGTAGGATACCGGTTTGTCGCGGGGGCCAATCGCGCAACACTTACACCAGTTTCTAAGTGGCTCAGTGTAGCCTTCCGGGCTTTGACTGCCGACACCGAGGGCCTGTGGAAAGAGGTGGTTTCTCAAATCCCAGGTGTGCCGAGAGGTCGCGGGTCTTGGATTATTCAAGATTCGGCGGAGGTTCGGAAGCTGGCTGCGGCATGCAACAGGCCCCGCGGACAGCGTGATGCATCAATGCATCAATGCACGTCTGTGCATTCGATTTCACGTCCATGTACACCACCTTGTGTCTGCAGGATTTGAAGGATCGGCTGTCGGCACTCTTTCGGAGCATTTTCCAAAGAAAACTTCAAAGTTCGAGGGTGAGGTACCTGCTTGTCAGAAAGGATAAGTCCTTTGAGTGGGTTACCAATGAACGGAGGACGGACAGTGAGAGGGAAATGCTCTTTTCGGAGGGTCGGCTTGTTGAGTCATTCTGCGGGTTGGTGGATGGAACATTTGTCGAGTTTGGGGGTGTGATCTACAGACAAATTGTGGGGATCCCTATGGGGACGAGCTGTGCGGGCTTCATTGCCAACCTCTACTGTTTTACGTATGAGCTTGCGTTCATGCGCAGACTTGTGGAAGCGGGGAATTTTCATGACGCGCACAGGTTTCTTTTCGTTTGTAGATACATTGATGACTTGCTGGCGTTCAATATTCCAGATATGGAAGACTATCTATATCTGAACGAATCCGGCACTGCAGGGATCTATCCCAAACACATTTTGAGTCTATCTTTGGCACATGCGGGTGTGCGTGTCCCTTACATGGACATACTCATCAAGCAAAATAGGCGCAGAGGCCTTATGACTGCCATATATGACAAACGGCTGGATGCACAATATGCTGACATCCAGGTCATTAGGTACCCTGCACATGACTCGTACTTGGCCGACAAAGCTAAGTATGGGATTGTCACGAGCCAACTGCATCGGTTCGCTGAGAGATGTGTCCTTTGGCAAGACTTTGTTTACAACATAGCTCTTGTTTTCCACAGGATGACACAAAAGGGTTACCACAGCAGGCGTTTGTGGGGCTTTTTGCGGCGCTTTATGGTGGAGAGGCCCGGTCTGTATGATAAAAGAGGTCCGGGTTGCTGGATCTCGCGCGTCAGGCGTAAGCTGGGGGACTTACGTGACGGTGTCATTGTGCCAAGTCCGAATGGGTGGGAGTTCGGGCCATCATAGCTGACCGGGAATACGTCTCGCCATAGGGTTGTGGCATCTCGCTGTTAACGGGGACGGCCACTTGGGTGCTTTGGATGATGGGATGTGGTTGTTCCTGTGGTACCCTTCTGACGGGTACTGCCTCTTTGAGGGCGTCGGGGATTCGTCTGCGGCTGGCTCTATTTATGTCCAGTGCCTTGGGGCTTTTTCACCTGCCGGGGGACTGGTGATCGATACCCACTTTTTGGGGGTGCTGACATCTCGTTGTTAACGGGGACGGCCACTGAAATGATTTCGATGATGGGATTGTGGCTGTCCCTGTGGTACCCTTCTGACGGGTACTGCCACTTTGAGGGCGTCGGGGATTCGTCTGCGGCTGGCTCTATTTATGTCCAGTGCCTTGGGGCTTTTTCACCTGCCAGGGGACTGGTGCAGCCACGTTATGGGGTGCTGACATC
>LGRX02016882.1:9199-97149 GCA_001247695.2 Cymbomonas tetramitiformis | reverse complement strand
CGAATGAATTCGAATAAATTCGAATAAATTCGGATTAATTCGGATAAATTCGGATAAATTCGAATAAATTCGGATTAATTCGAATGAATTCGAATAAATTCGAATAAATTCGAATAAATTCGGATTAATTCGAATGAATTCGAATAAATTCGAATAAATTCGGATTAATTCGAATGAATTCGAATAAATTCGAATAAATTCGGATTAATTCGAATGAATTCGAATAAATTCGGATTAATTCGAATGAATTCGAATAAATTCGGATTAATTCGAATGAATTCGAATAAATTCTAATAAATTCGGATTAATTCGAATAAATTCGGATTAATTCGAATGAATTCGAATAAATTCGGATTAATTCGAATAAATTCGGATTAATTCGAATGAATTCGAATAAATTCGGATTAATTCGAATGAATTCGAATAAATTCGGATTAATTCGAATGAATTCGAATAACTTCGAATCAATTCGGATTAATTCGAATAAATTCGGATCAATTCGAATGAATTCGGATTAATTCGGATAAATTCGGATAAATTCGAATAAATTCGGATTAATTCGAATGAATTCGAATAAATTCGAATAAATTCGGATTAATTCGAATGAATTCGAATAAATTCGAATAAATTCGGATTAATTCGAATGAATTCGAATAAATTCGTGCTGAAATCTGTATAGGCAGCTTTGACCGGGAGTCCCGGTGCAGGCCCCTATGACAGATTCCTAGGTAGCCAACACTGGACCGTGACTGATCCGTAAGCCTGTGCTGTGACACACCGAGTGTCACAGGTAGCTAGACTCGAGACCGTTCCGACTCCGTGACCGTTCCGGGTATATCTAGCTTAGGGTTTATTTCTTATGACGAGTTTATCTATATTGGTTCACTGACTGTCTGATATCTTGAACCGGGATATTCCAGTAGGTCGTGGACCCATTCCACGCTATATTCCACAGCTAGTTTGGCCATGATTGGCTAAAGCAGCCGCTTGGAGAGGTGGTGCGCGACGGCGCGTTTGGGGACTCACGGGAATTTTGAGATGAGCTGTTTGCGGTGAGCGTCTTTGAGCCGCAGCTATGGGGATTCGACCTGGACCGGACCTAGTCGACGCAATGTTCATTTACGGTATTACGCTTGCCCTGATCCCGCTTGCTTCCGATTTTTGGGCTGGTGGCTCGAGCACCTTCGACCTCGACGACGTCTTCCAGTGCCTCTCGCTCGCATGGCTCTACCGCTCCTTCCGTGACTGTGACGTCGCATCTTCCCAACATTACCCGAACGCGCCCCGGCGTACCACCTCCCATCAGGCTTTCAGAATTATGGGTGTATCCACTAGAGCAAAACGGTCCCTCACGAGGGACTCCGACATCGACGCCTCGCTGAGGCTCACTGACGCGGTTCGCAACACACCGACGGCCAAATCACCGGCTATTACGAACCCCGACCCTACTTCCAACACCGACGCCGACGTTGCGACGAGGAAGTATCTACAGGAGCAGTCCAAGCTTGTGGACGAGGTCTACAAGGGGCGGCTCCATCGGACATGGGCCAAGGGTATCCGCGAGGATATCCTTGGCGACAAGAAGCATTATTTCAGCGGCACTTCTGACGCGGGTCTCCTCTCCGATGTGGTGGTTCAGCTACGTACGGAGTTTGAGTCCGCTGGGCTGGACCTCGTCTCGTTCGACCTTGACGACCCCCAGGCTCTGGTGGTGGGAAAGGTGAACGCCTTGCTGTACGACGTGCTTGGGCTTATCATCGAGAAGCACAGCAACGCCCACGTCTGGCTTACGGGTACGGACGCGTCTGCCGACCGAGATGGACGGCGTGCGCTGGTGGACATCGTGAAGCGCAGCGTACCAGTGGCGTTGCGGGAGTCCTTCCAGCAGGAGCATGCCGCGCTTAGTTATCCCGCAAACGTTGACCCGCAGCCGATTTTGGCTCGGGAACAACGTTTGGTGCGGGATAACAAGGCCGCCGACTGGACCCCCACCGAGGCCACCAGGAAGCTCAGCCTCTACAGCCGGCTTGACCCGGTGTTCTACGCCGCGGTCAAGGTGCGTTACCCCATGGTGGCCGATCTCGCGGCGGTTTCCCTCGGTGCTCTGCGCTCTCTGGTTGTAGAGATTTATCAGGCGTGGGCGCAGACGGACGTTGGGAAGGCCATCGTGGCCAAGCCCGCAGGTGGTGGCGCGTCGGCTCTGCTCACCGGCAGCGAGCACCAGGTGCTACTGGACAAGATCAAGGAGTTGACCGAGCTGGTGCGGCGACAGTGCGGGGCGGCTCCGCCGGTGGTGCAGCAGCAGCGGGATCCGCCGCAGCGGCAGCACGGGCAGCGCCGGCAGCAGCAGCGCGGGCAGTCACCGCGGGGCTTCCGCATGGGGGTCCAATCCCCACCGGCGGTGGGCTACGATCGTGACGAGCAGCGGGCTAAGCCGCTGTGTACCCGCTGCAAGAAGACTGGTAAGGACCTCTATCATTTCTACCGCGACTGCCCGCTTGGCGGTCGCCAACATTCCCCCACCTCGGCCGCGGCTTTCTGTATCCCCATCGACGACGAGGATGCGGAGGGCGTGCATGCCCTCGCCATGTGTGCTGTCTTTCAGGAGGCGGCGGATGATGGAGCTGAGGCCTTTGCCCGCGCGGCGACGGTGTACGGTCCGCCAGCGGTGCTGTGCGGGGGCGTTGTGGGAGGCATCGACGTGTCGGCCTACGGCTTCTCCGTTGACGCGGTGACACCGGTGGCGGAGACGTCCGGTGACGACATCCTGCAGCGGCTGGACGACCTCGCGGCGGAGGTCAACGCGGCGGTAGAGCCTAAGGTACATTACACTCACGCCTCTTTCCCGCCGCCTGCGGGCATTGCGACGCAGGCTTCGGCTCTGGCGTGTGACGCTGCGAGCGCAGGTATCACACCGGAGGAGCAGGTTCCGGCAGGTGGTGCGGCGGCATCGGCATCCGCCGTGCCGGCCCCTGCTATGCCTGTCTTGGAGAATGAGCAAGAGCTCCTGGAGCTCTACGGCTACGGCCCGCCCGTGTCCCTTCAATCGACGCGGGTGACCACCACGGAGAAGTCCGGCGGTGAATTCGCGGGGGTTGTGGACACTGCCAACCACTCCGCGGTTGCGCCGGTTGACTTGACCGGCTACGACACCGACGACTACGAGGATTTTGCAGACGGCAGCTTCGCCGTCAAGCCGCGGGCTCCGGCCATCTCGGCTAATCATGCGTCAGAGCCCGCAGCCCACGTGACTGAGTCTGGTGGTGCTTCCCGCACCTACGGTTGTGGCAAGCCGCCATGGGGCTTCCCCGCGCACGCGGGCCCGTGGGGTTTTCCTTACTTTGTCTCCCTCATTCTTTTCATCTCGATCATGGGTGTGGGGGCAGCCGCCTACACGGCGGCCAATGACATCGACTCTGTACAGGTATCGGGTCGGGCTGCACCGCAGCCTGTGCTGTGCAGGGGAGACTTATGCATCTACCCCGGTATATCCGAGCTGGACCCCGTCACTCTGGATGCAGTACTGCACTCCCTGGGTGCTGCGCCGGTGGTTCACCGGCCGCCTGACCCACTGGAGAGCAGTGCTGCAAGCTACTACCGTGGACATTGTGGTGACGGTGCTCCTCTGGACTTTGACCCCGAGTAGCTTTGCTTCTGGCTCTGGCAGTGCACCACTTTCTGGTGGTGTACTGAGATGTGCTTTGACCTCAACATGGTCTTCAATTTGGTTTATGCTTTACTTTGACATCTACAATCTTCAATCTGGTTTGCTGCCACGGTGCTTTTCAGTTGTTTAGCAGGACCTGAGTACCTGTATATTTCTGCACTTGTGCCGGCTAGAGGGTTTCAATTTGTGTATCAGAATGGCACAGTTGACTTAGCAGTTAGGTTTGTCACCCTAGCTTCTACCCTAACTTATCTTGACTTTTCTGACTTACCTGTCAGTCACCACCCACAGTGCTGGGGTGGTGTGCTGAAATCTGTATAGGCAGCCCTGACCGGGAGTCCCAGTGCAGGCCCCTATGACAGATTCCTAGGTAGCCAACACTGGACCGTGACTGATCCGTAAGCCCGTGCTGTGACACACCGAGTGTCACAGGTAGCTAGACTCGAGACCGTTCCGACTCCGTGACCGTTCCGGGTATATCTAGCTTAGGGTTTATTTCTTATGAGAGTTTATCTATATTGGTTCACTGACTGTCTGATATCTTGAACCGGGATATTCCAGTAATTCGAATAAATTCGGATTAATTCGAATGAATTCGAATAAATTCGAATAAATTCGGATTAATTCGAATGAATTCGAATAAATTCGGATTAATTCGAATGAATTCGAATAAATTCGGATTAATTCGAATGAATTCGAATAAATTCTAATAAATTCGGATTAATTCGAATAAATTCGGATTAATTCGAATGAATTCGAATAAATTCGGATTAATTCGAATAAATTCGGATTAATTCGAATGAATTCGAATAAATTCGGATTAATTCGAATGAATTCGAATAACTTCGAATCAATTCGGATTAATTCGAATAAATTCGGATTAATTCGAATGAATTCGAATAAATTCGAATAAATTCGGATGAATTCGAATGAATTCGAATAAATTCGGATTAATTCGAATGAATTCGAATAAATTCGAATAAATTCGGATTAATTCGAATGAATTCGAATAAATTAGAATAAATTCGGATTAATTCGAATGAATTCGAATAAATTCGGATTAATTCGAATGAATTCGAATAAATTCGAATAAATTCGGATTAATTCGAATGAATTCGAATAAATTCGAATAAATTCGGATTAATTCGAATGAATTCGAATAAATTCGAATAAATTCGGATTAATTCGAATGACTTCGAATAAATTCGAATAAATTCGGATTAATTCGAATGACTTCGAATAAATTCGAATAAATTCGGATTAATTCGAATGAATTCGAATAAATTCGAATAAATTCGGATTAATTCGAATGAATTCGAATGAATTCGAATAATTTCGGATTAATTCGAATAAATTCTAATAAATTCGGATTAATTCGAATGAATTCGAATAAATTCGAATGAATTCGAATAAATTCGAATAAATTCGGATTAATTCGAATGAATTCGAATGAATTCGAATAAATTCGGATTAATTCGAATGAATTCGGATTAATTCGAATGAATTCGGATTAATTCGAATGAATTCGGATTAATTCGAATGAATTCGGATTAATTCGAATGAATTCGGATTAATTCGAATGAATTCGGATTAATTCGAATGAATTCGGATTAATTCGAATGAATTCGGATTAATTCGAATGAATTCGGATTAATTCGAATGAATTCGGATTAATTCGAATGAATTCGGATTAATTCGAATGAATTCGGATTAATTCGAATGAATTCGATTAATTCGACGTTCGGATTAATTCGAATGAATTCGATTAATTCGGATAAATTCGGATAAATTCGAATAAATTCGGATAAACTCGGATTAATTCGGATTAATTCGAATAAATTCGAATAAATTCGAATAAATTCAGATTAATTCGAATGAATTCGAATACATTCGAGTAAATTCAGATTAATTCGAATAAAATCGGATAAATTCGAATAAATTCGTATAAATTTAAATAAATTCGAATAATTCGAATAAATTTAAATAAATTCGGATTAATTCAAATAAATTCGAATAAATTCATATTAATTCGAATAAATTCAAATTAATTCGAATAAAATCGGATAAAATCGAATAAATTCCAATAAATTCCAATAAATTCCAATAAATTCGAATAAATTCGTATGAATTCGAATGAATTCGAATAAATTCGGGGCATTTGCAATAAATTCGAATAAATTCGGATTATTTGCAATAAATTCGAATAAATTCGGATTAATTGGAATTGATCCGAATACATTCGTGTTAATTTGAATAACATGTTGAAATGATAATACCAATAATAATAACAACAATAATCATTAAATTCAATTCGAATAAATTTGAATAAATTCCGAATAATTCGAATAAATTTGAATAAATTCCGAATCATTCGAATAACTTCGAATAAATTTAGATTAATTCGACTTAATTAAAATTAATTGCAATAAATTCAAATACATTCGAATTAATTGCAATAAATTCGAATACATCTGAATTTTAACTGGAATAGATTCGAATAAATTCGAATAAATTGGAATAAATTCAGAATAATTGGAATAAAATCCAATAAATTCGAATAAGTTCGAATTAATCCGAATAAATTGGAATAAATTCGGAATAATTGGAATAAATAATAATATAACATTTACGCTGAGAATAATGACAAAGTCATGAATCCGCTGTAATCCTGCAAGTAGGCGACTGAAGAACAAAGGGAGCCGGAATCATCCTCATAGCGCACCCCGAAGGGCTCATGTAGGTCATATCAACCTAGGAAACCGCGGCAAGGCAAAACTACGCAGAGCGCTCTTATTAATAAAAGGGCCTAATAAAAGGGCGGGAGCGAGGCGGAGGGGAGCGGTGGTGGAGGGACGGGAAGGCGGGGGGTGGAGGGAGCGGAGTGTTGGGGGCGAGCTAAGGTAGGGAGGGGGGCTCCTATCAAAAGAGAGAGGGGGAGGGGGGGAGGGAGGGGAAGGGGGGGTTAAATCAATAAATCATCTGAGTGAGAACTCAGAGGTGCCTTACTTGATTTCTTAAGGCCCTTATATGACTTCCGGGTGCTGCCGCTAACCTTGATGGCAGATACGACTGCTCTCCTTACCTCCAAGAGGCTCAATCCTCGTCTCACTATCTCCCCCTGGTCTGCGGACGTTGATGGCAAAGGCGGAGAACTTGCACCTCTCCAGGGAGTTGTGAGGGTCCTCGCGCATTCGCTGCATCAACTCTTCGGACTCGGAGACTGACTTTTGATGAACCTCCAGACGATATGTACCTTCGGTGGAAAGCCCATGGTCATCAAACTGGAACCACATTACTCTTGACAGTGGGTGGTCTCTTCCCGATGCCCAGAACAAGATGGAAACAGCGAAAACACGATATGACACACAGCAGAACGGAAAAAAGGAACGCCCCCTCGGTCCAAGAGGGCAGGACCACCGACAGCTGGCTAAACGAAACAATGAAGCACCTCAAAGGAGACACGCCACTACACAAAATAGCGAACGGCTTCTGGAAACGAGCCACATTTGCGGTACGAAAAACAATACTCAAATGCAGACTGAGAATACTGCCAGCACAAGACTATGAGACGGCGAAAAACTCAGCCGGAGGGGGCGGGAAGTGCACCCTGGAAGGATGTGGACACAAAGGGGTGGACTACGCAAAGGGCTTCCTCATGAGGGTAGGGCACGCCCTAGGTGGATGCAACAACCCACAAATGCGAGGGATGTTCTCGGACAGGGCAGATGCCCACGCAGATGAGCTAAAACACATACTTGACCACCATAGGAAAGGGGGATGCAAAGTACTCGCCTACACTGGAAAAAAGAGGGACCCAGGGGTTAAGCCAAGGGTACTCCCAAATTACATACTCACCAGGGGGCAATGCAGACACGACGGGAAGGACAACCCAGGCAGAAACGATGGGCCCGACACAATACCAAGTTTTGTAGACATAGTCATGATAGAGGGCCTAGAAGACCTGGAGGACGGATGGGAATGCACACAACAGGAAGCACCAGCAAGGGTAAAAAACCTACACCTCATTGAGGTGGCCCACACCGATGACGAAAAGTGGGGACCCAAACTCCTGGGAAAATACATGAAATACGGACCGCTGCTACAATTGCTACGCAGACACGGATTCCGTGCCAAACTTCATGTGTTTGCAGTGGGCAGAACAGGCACGGTGTACAAACACAACCAAGACATACTCGAGCAACTTGGACTCAACAGAAAAGAGGCCACACAGGCACTACAGAGAATACATGACCTGACGGTAAACTATGCACACAGCACCTACCAGCTATACAGAAGACTCAGACAAGAAAAACAAGAGGAGGAGAAAGATAAGAACCACCCAGTATAAATTGTCCCATTAAGGCCGCCACTCGTGGCGGTCCGGCCCAGAGTAGGGCCGGGGAAATTAATTTACTCATACGCCCGACGGGCGTGGTTTTTTCTTTTTTTTTTCTTTTTTTTTTCTTTGGTCTCTTCCCAGGCGTTTCAGGCCTCGACGAATGTTCTGCCACCAAGACTCCTGGTCGGAATCCGAAAGGGAGCCGATGTCAGGCGAGACTCCCGCCCTCCTTACTGCAAGGTGGGCACTCGTTCCCTGGGACGAGTCCGAGCTGCTCGGGGTCGTCCTGGGGAGTCGACGCCACTCACGGAAACACCTTTCGACCATCCGGGTCATCCGGTGTTTCCGGGCTCCGACCCACCAGGTGCTCCTCTCTCTGGCGAGCGTCGCTTGCTGGTGCCACGCCATGAAGGCTGCCCCAGCTCGACGACGATCACCCCTGACCAACAGACTCTGTGACTGGGCGACTTGCTGGCGCCACGCCATGAAGGCTGACTCAGCTCGACGTCGACTGCCTCTGACGAACAGACCCTGCAATTGGGCGACTTGCTGGCTGACAACTTTCCACGTCTGGAATGCCAGGTTCCGGAGTTTGCGCTGATGCGCTGACCGGTCCGCCCTAGCTTTCCATGCGACCCATGCAAGTCGCGCGGTTGCGCGCTGACGAGCCAACAAGGAGACTCTGGCGCGTCGTTGCGCTGAGTCCTGTGCCCAGGTGCTCCACTGGCCGAGGGCCAATGCAAGCGCGGGCCGACGTTGCTCCTCTTGGGGCAGCTCAACTCCTCTCTGGTCCCTGCTGACCCTTTACCTTGTGGGAGCTGGGTCAGGCGGCTGAGTCGTGGCAAGCGCGCGTCCGAACCCCGTGTATCCTGGTCGAGCATACAGCGGGGGGTCCCCTTGCCAATCTGGCCTGAGCCGGATGCTGGCCTTGTACTCCCTCGGCTGGACGACGGCCGGCACCTCTGTGCGAAGGACATCGTCAAATTCCTCTTCCACAGGGGTCCTACTGTCGCTGGCCCGGAAGATCTCCAAGCGCCCTGGGGCACTGGTGAAATTCCCCTTCTCATATCCCGCGGGGGGAGAGAGGGAGGGCGTCACTGGTTCCTGACGGACGAGCCTACCACCAGCACTCCTGCTGGACACAGGGGGCAGGGAGAAAGGGACCGCTGAGGGGTTCAGACCCCTCGCAGAGAGGTCCGAGTCCGACTCCGAACTAGCGCTCGCCGCCGGCACCGGGGCCCCGGACGACGCACGCTCTTGACGCGCCGTTTGCCTTAGTGCAGAGCTCGACGCAAGCTCGGACACTGGCTCGGCCCCACTGACTCCTACCGGCGCGAGGGTTCCCGGTGGTGAAGTCCCAGGGGACCCATCCGACAACCCTGGAGGGGGCCTCAGAGGCACAGACACCGGTGTAGCCCCGGGGGCTCCACCGCCGTATTGGCGTGAGAGTGCACGCCGCACTCCCCCCCCCCTTCGCCGGAGCGCCAATTCCGACCGTGGGCAGCAAGGAAGTCGGTTGCGCACCACAGTCTGAGGCGGGCATCGCATGTGCTGACGGCTGCAGAGCAGGCTGGGTGACTTGTGCAGATGTAGGACTTGGCATGGCTGCATTTGAAATCAAGCATGGCCCAGCTCAACAAGGAACGACTTAGGGTGTGCCGCGCTTTTATACATATGGTGTGATGACGAATGCCTTTGATATACATTAACATGTTCAACCACGAGCGCGTATCGAGTGTGTATAGGATGTGTTGCTGTATTTTGAATGAATATGATGAATAAAGTGATGCTAGATGCCATATACCTATTGCTTGCGAGCAAGAGCCGAGGAAACAGTTGAGGTGTGGGCAGCAAGGAAGTCGGTTGCGCACCACGGTCTGAGGCGGTCATTGCACGATCGTGCTGACGGCTGCAGAGCAAGCTGGGTGACTGATGCATATGTAGAACTTAGCATGTCTGTATGTCAAAACAAAAATATGTCGAGCTGCATATCTCGAGCTGTGACGAAGTATAACCCGAAGAAGTGGCACTAAAAAATCCGTTATGTCCGAAGCATAATTTCTAAGCATTTATCCGATTTTATTCGAATTAATCATAATTTATTCGAATTTATTCGAATTCATTCGAATTTATTTAAATTTATTCGAATTATTCGGAATCCATTCCAATCAATCCGAATTTATTCGAATTTATTCGAATTTATCCGATTTTATTCGAATTAATCTGATTTTATTTGAATTTATTTGAATTTATTCGAATTAATCCGAATTTATTTAAATTTATTCGAATTATTCGGAATTTATTCAATTTGATTCGAATTGAGTTTAATTTATAGGCGTTGATAAGAATGTATCAATGTTTTTTTTTCTTCATTTTTTCGAAATAATTCTGAATATTTTCACGGAACTATATTATTCGGGGAGCAAATTTTGATTGTTTCCGGAACAATTAACTTTTGATTTTCCCCGTAACATTGAATTTTGGCTACGGGAAAGCATATGTAGGGTTTAGTGTTAAGTTTCTAGGGTGCCTGGCTACTGGATAAACCCCATAAACTCTCACTAAACCCTAAATATGCGTGTCCGTGGCATGTGTGCATGATTGTTCCCTCTTATTATTTGACAGATATGACAGAGAGCAGAGCGGGCTACTTCAGACGATTGAGTCAGGCTGGACGTCTGCATGTGATTGGACATCTGAAGCATGGACCTATTGGCCGCAGGTGTATGTGGGTCCTGGTATTTGAGATTCCTCTGGTGAGAGCCAGAATATTACAAGGTGGTGAAGACGATGGTATTGGTATGTTTACCTTCAGCTTGGGCAGGTTTATGGCAGATGGCGATACGACGCAGTATGCGGAGCAAGCCCATATTTAGGTCTGTGCTGCTGCGGGCAACAGCTACAGATGGGGGATGTGAGAAATTTGGGCTTGCATACGAGAGCCTTGCATGTTATCTCAGAATATCAGAATTTCAAAAATTGTGTAGCTCTACGATCGCTTGTTATGCTGGAGTATGCCCTAATATATTATGAACCTGTATGTTGAGACCGTGCCCGACATATATATATATATATATATGTACGTGAGTACCATGTGGGTCTATTATTATTTCTCCCATCATATGCACGCGTTTGCGACAGCTGTAACAAACGCCGGCTTCTCGTGGTACCGAAGCCGGGGTTGTCCAGCTGGTGACAGGCGTGACAGGCATGACAGGCCTCGCGCGTGATGACTGCTCGGAGGTAGCAGAAATGGTAAAGAAGATGCTGTCATTATGATGTGAAATCAGAAGAAGAAGAGTGTTTCAATCTGGAAGATATGACTATCAGAATGCTGCCACTGACGTGTCAGTCAGAGAATGTGATACGGTAACATCATTAAAGCTGACAAAAAATAGTAGCATCCTATTTATAGATGAAGATTTCAGAGCGGAGAACTGTTACAGTGATGCACAGATGTGACCTTGACTAGTGATAAGTAGCCTCTGACTGAGGTTCAGAGTCAGTGGACTCATTATTGTTTTGCTTTCGCAAGTGCTAGGTGTCTGTTGACGTCCCGAATACTAGACTGCTAAGACAGCTCTGCTCAAGTTTTGTACAATAATTCGTATTTTGGTGGTTTTATTGTGATTCATTGATGGATTTTATGCTACTCTTTTCATTATTTTCCATGTGAGAAATTTGGGCTTGCATACGAGAGCCTTGCATGTTATCTCAGGATATCAGAATTTTAAAATTTTTGTAGCTCTACGATCGCTTGTTATGCTGGAGTATGCCCTAATATATTATGAACCTGTATCTTGAGACCATGCCAGACAGATATATATATATATATGTGTGTGTGTGTGCGTGAGTAACATGTGGGGCTATTGTTATTTGTCTCATCATATGCACGCGTTTGCGACATCCCCTTCTTCTTCATGTTAGCAAAGGTGAATCGCACTGAATTTATCGATTGTTACGATGAGTTGCGTTCTCTAATTTGATTGGTTAACCGGTGAAAGGCTTTCAATAATCTTCGTCTCTACAAACATTTACTAGAATTCCAAGTTGGTTTTTTGGAAGATGACGGCCGCTTCCTACTGTGCGAGAATGCTGCAGAAGGGCGTACGCATTCTATCGCTGTTTATGGCGCGCCACGAAGCATTTTGTATTCCTTCTGGTTTGTCTGAATTTGCCCTCTATGCGGTTGCTCCCGCGCGTTCTGTTTTTTGGACATTTTTTTGGATTGACAATTAATCTCGATGCCTTTCTACTATACGCTTTTTCCTGAAGTGTGGAATCTAGAATCCTGATCTCGTCCGTCTTTGCTTTCAATGTATGGAGGTAGGTGTAACAGCGGTGCAGCGCATCTGGGGGCTTCCCCTGGCGGGATCTTCCCCTGTGATCGCTAGCCATGCGACCTTAATCAATTTTGCATAGTCTATTGCATGGGAGGTTTTTAAATGTTCACAGTAATCACTCCTCACGGCTTGGGATCTTCCCAAATCAGTACTTCATTCCAATGTGTGCGTCAAATTCATATATATATATATATATATATATAAATAAATAAATAAAGGTGCATCAACAACTTTATTGTAAGGTTCACATCTCACGATTGCAATGTCAAAGGCACAGCAAACACAAACAAATTCATTCAAATGCCAAAACAGCTACCTAGAAAAAACATCATGCAAATTCCCAGCGTTCACCCATGTTGATAATCATGACTAGCCTTGCAAGCCAATTCCGTAGCCCCGCGAGCCGTGCAAGGCAACCACTATCCGCTGCAACCAATAGGTCGAAAAGCTCCGCGTGCTCCCGACGTTGTTGCACCCTCCTCATCCTCCTGAAACAATCGGGCTTGCCTGCGGTGTACACAACTGTCGAAGAACTTCCGCGCCGATTTCCCCAAACCTCCAAAGACTCCATCGCAAAAGGCACGAGCGTGTGAGGCCAGATTGGTCCGTACAATGCCCTCTTGGCTCGCTCATGTACTGCCGCAGCCCGTAGCGGCTCCCGAGCAGCCCGGTCTACATACGAGGCACACCAAGGGAATGCAAGGCTCACGTCAAGCACGATATGTCTGTCTCGTCCATCATGGTTGAGGGTAGCATAATGATTGGGGAATAGAAAAGTGCAAAATGATGGGGAATAGAAATTCTGTCCATTTCTGGGGAATAGATTATATGTCACATATCATCTATCGTTTGTACTATCAATTATGAACTATCACTACTGTAGGTGTCCACCGCTCGTGTCCACCGCGGAGGTTCAGCGTGTGCAATATTTTGCGTCTGGCGCACCCCCTTCTTGTAAACAATTTATTGCATGTAGCATGAAGCATAATTTTTTCCACCATTCGATTCTAAAGCGTTTGTATTCATTAGGTGAATACCTTTCGTTTGAGCTATCGATTGGCCCCATCCGCAACCGCATCAGCTTAGCATTCAGTCGCGACTGCAAGCTAAGTTGGTGCGGTGTGAGATGGTTTCAACCACTTGCGGCTTTGCAGAATAGGGGTTTTCGTGAGAATCTTCTCACGAAACTTGGCAGTGATATTGTTCATAGCAATATCAGTGCACCCTCAAGAGCATATGGCAAGCCGTTGAGTATATTAAAGATGGCCGCGTGCTGGCATGATGCCTTTTGGGTTTGAAACCCAAACCCAAACATGCCAAACAACGAAGGGCTTCCCGTGAGTTCAAGCGCACGTAACTTTGCAAAATATATTAATCAGATGTATATATTTCACATTTCTGAAGTGCAAGGTTTGCGATAGCTTGTGCGCGAAGTTGACATATTATTTCTTTGACCCAGATTTATGAGTTTGAATAGCACGCTAAAATCTGTGTCAAAGAAATAGTTAAACCATTTTGCGCACAGACTTTCTTAGATCTTGTGCTTCGAATATATCAAAGATACATATCTTGGTAATATTTCTACGCAATTACGTGCGCTAGAACGCACGGGAAGCCGTTTGCTGTTTAGCATGTATTGGGTTTGGAAACATTCGAACCCAAGCCCAATAGATCTGCCAAAGAAATAAATTGATGGTTTTACCAACAAGTTATCTCAGGCCTTGAGCTTCTGAGAACTGAAATATATATGTATTGTAAATATTTGTGCATAGTTTCGCGCGCTATAACGCACCGGAATTACTTTTCAGTTTTGCATGTATTGGGTTTGGGTAAACTCGAACACCAACCCAATAAATCTGCCAAAGAAATAAATTGATGGCTTCGTGCACAAGGCTTTTGAGGCCTTGGGCCTTTGGCAACTAAAAGATATATATCTTACTAATAATTTTGCAAAGTCACGTGCGCTGGAACTCACGGGAAGCCCTTTGCTGTTTGGCATGTTTGGGTTTGGGTTTGCGGTTTACCCAAACCCATTATGTGCAGCACGCGTTTTGCGCATAGCTTTGTAACAAACGCCGGCCTCCCATGGTACCGTGCCGGGTTTGTCCAGCTGGTGACAGGCGTGACAGATATGACAAGTATGACAGGTCTCGCGTAAGATGACTGCTCGAGAAGAATAGACTTGCCAAAGAAAATATGGTCATTATCGGGTGACCATGAAGTGATAAGATGATATGACAGTTACAACTTTGCCACTGACGTGTCAGTCAGAATGTGGTAAACGGTAACATTGTTAAAGCTGGCATGGAATAATGACTTTCCATTGGCTAGATGAAGATTTCAGGGCGGAAGCCTGTTACAGTTTTGGAGATGTGACACAGACTTGAGATATAAGTAAGCTCTGACCGCAGGTCAGGACTAGTGGACTCATTATTGTTTTGCCTTCGCAAGTGCTAGGTGGCTGTTCGCGTGCCAGTGCTAGACCGCTAAAACAGTTCTGCTCACAGCTTTGTACAATAATTCGTACTTTTGGTTATTATGCCGATCTTTCTATGAATATATTTTACTGCTGTTTTTATTCTTTTACAAAACAATAATGTCCTGCGCGGAGCGGCTTTTTATTTCAGTGCTAATTCAGAAGTAGAGACCCTCTGGCGACAAGGTAGCAGCAGTTTGTGAAAGCAGATTCGGAAGTCAGGTGACTCCAGGGGCACCCACGGTGCACTGGCGGACCCTTCTTCTTTTCTATACTTGGCGGTACTTGCACGAGAAAAGGCTACCGGTGGCGGCGGCGGCGGATCAGCACTGAATTTACTACCTAATGAGTGGCTTTTTATTATCTTGCAGTATGCTCAGCTTGACTACCTTGTTCTGCAGTGAATCCAGGGGCACCCCTGGTGCACTGGCCTAACTGTAGACAGGTTTGTGTCACTGAGAGCTAATCAGCACGGCATCAGCTTGGGCGGCGACAGCGACAGAGCAGATCAGCGGTGAATGACCACCTTGATGAGTAGTTATTATCCTGCGGTCCCTCTAGTTGACCACCTTGTCTGAAGCGAATCCAGGGACACCCCTGGTGTACTGGCCTAGCTGGAAGGGCAAGTGTGCGACCTAGAAGCTAATTAGCAGCGGCATCTGCCTGGGCTGACTAATTAGAAGTGGATCTGCAGTGAGTTACTATTTGTATGGCTGGTTTTATATCTTACAGTTTCCCTGACGGTATCACCCTGTCTGACGGCTAATCCAGGGACACCCACGGTGTACTGGCCTAAGCTTGAAGCAGGAGTGTCTTCATAAGAGAATTAGCAGCGGCATCAGCCCTGAAGGCAGCAAGTGGGTCAGCTTCATATATATTATCTACTGTTCTGGCGGAGGTATCTGGTGGATTCAGACTTGATTTGCCCACTGGCTCAGCCTGGAGTGCTGCTGGTTATTTTTGGAACACCTTCGGAAGTTTGCTGACACTCTCTTAGCCCTCCTACGGCTCTTGGCTACTGGTGAGGCCCTTATGACACTGATTACCTTCTTAATGAGCAGTGGTGCTGCGAATCCAGGGGTGCTCAGCACACTGGCTTAGCCTCCAACTCTGCATAGCGACTTGCACTCTTGCTTACTGGACGGGGAACGAGCTTCCATGGTAACTTCGGTGTTCTTGATGAGCAGTAGCGTTGCGAATCCAGGGGTGATCAGCACACTGGCTTAGCCTCCCGCTCTGCGTAGTGACGTTGGTTGCTGGTGCTTTGGCTGAGAACGAGTTCCCATGGCAACCTCTGTGCTCTTGATGAGCAGTGGCTCTGGGAATCCAGGGGTGCTCAGCACACTGGCTTAGCCCTGAGCCTTTCACACGAATATTCTGCATCTGCCGCTGATTCAGAGCGCCGAGACATATTGTTAAGCCCTTGGGTCTGTGCTGGACACACGCGTTTCACCCTCCTGCTTGTTCAGAACGGTGGGAATCCAGGGGCACTCAGTGCACTGGCACAAAACCAGCCTGAATTGAGCCTGCATCCTGCTGGTGAACGAGCTTTACGTTGAGAAAGGACGCGCCTCCTTCGCCCCACTCGTTGAGCATTAGCATAACACTTGACCACGGAGGGCGAAGCAGAGTTGAGCATCGTCGCTGTCCAGTCCACAGAACGCGAGGCACGGCAATTGGCTCGGGAAAGGAACAGTCAGAGGCGGATCACTGGCTATATGAGCACAGGGGGGTCGGCTCCAGAATCCAGCCCCTCTACACCAGTATCACCATCAGCAGCAGCAGCAGCAGCAGCAGCACTTACAGGAGGAGTGGCAGCCCCAGTGCCCGCAGCCAGCCAGTTTCTCTTCGCACTTGATAGCTTAGACGATATAGACCAGAATGACAGGGACAGTGACGCACTTGACAAGACTGACTCGAAGCTTCGTTACACCGGTGGCAAGAACGAGGATAGGGCAGCTTTCATCAGGCGTTTTGTTGAAATGGTGGGGAAAGAGCAGCGGGCTCATGAGTCCAGGGTGCGCAGACAGATGAGGTCAGCAGCCTTTCAGGGACTCACCCCACAGGCAAAGAAGGCCTTGAGGGACTCTCAGCCAGATTACAGATCACTATGGGACGGCCTGCCCTCGTTCCTAGCAGGGGATGATCATTCCACCTCAGTCGCTTATGACTGGTGGTGCGCCGCTTACCTGAAGAACGGCCTTATGGCTTCCCACGCCTTTCATGTCCTGAAGGATATCTCTGAGAGGGATTCCTTCCAGGGCTCTGTGCGCTGTGCACAACCCCCTTTCCATGAGATGCAGCCAGGGGTGACATGGGCAGTCTGCAGGAGGGTCCAAGATGGCGATGTCGATGGTGAAGCATCTGACGAGTGGGAAACGGAGGGAATCTCCACCAAGGGTCTCACAGGGGTAGCACCTCATTTTTGTCGCAAGGTTATTTTATTTGTCGCACCGTGCGACAAAACTGCAATTATACCGTGCGACATAAATGAGCGTTGCGCTCATTTCTGTCGCACCTGCGACAAACATGAGCGCAACGCTCATTTCTGTCGTGAAAATTCGCAGAAATCCACAAAATTCACAGAAAATTTTCAGATGACCAAATTTGTATGGACAGGAATAGCAAGGATAACAAATTATGAAAAACAAATCGGACAAACGATTATTTTAATTGCATTCAGGGTGTCGTGTTGAACGGAGGAATTAATTCGCGAAAATTCCTTTCAATAAAATCGCCACACAGAAAGAGAATCAGACCCCATCCCCACCCCATAATCGATGACGATGACGATGACAACCGAATGGTGTCATGGCATAATGATGAGGTCAAACACGCTCGAGAGTTTTCCAGTGTCGGCTTTTGCAGAATCGTGACCGTTTTTGCAAAATCTGTCCGTTTTTGCAGTGGTGAGTGTTCAAATGTCATTTGTTAAATATGCAATTTTAAGAATAACACGGAACGTTTCCCCCGCAGTGTGCCCCTGTCGAGCCAAAACAAGATTACTTCTTAAGATCATGTATTAATCTAAGCAAGAATTTCCTATTGAATATTATCACATATTCCTACTAAGTTTATCGATACGCGCATCACGTAGAATGATACCCGCAATCGCAACTATTGGGGGTTTTAGAAACTCAAAATTCCGTTCGCTATACCCGGATGAACGCGCCAGCCTACAGTGAGATGTATGGTTGACTGACGAGTCTGTCCAATTTATTTCGGAAAGATAACACACACCAGGTGCTATTTTTGCAAACAATTCCCTCACGCGATGCGCATGCTCGCTTGCAAGCGAGCGCGCGAATGAGGGAAGAAATCCTAGCGGAAACGTGGACGCAAATGACATCCGCGTTTCCGCCAGAGCTGTCAGTGCAGTGTCAGATGCTCAAAATATGTTGTATATGCATATGAGATATGCGTGATAAAGCCATGCTGTGCATTATGCGTCGCTGCTGCGCGTGAGTCGAGTCAGCGGACTCGACGAATGACAAAATCATCCACCCCCTCTAACGCGCCGCGTCCAGACTCCTAGAATCTGAACGGATCTTGCGCGCGCAAGAAATATGAGGTTCCTAACATACTTTAGAATGCATATGCAAAGTTACGTTGTGTTTGGTAGACGGGATTATTCCAAACACAACGGTCGCTGAAGAGTGACTTACGGGGCGCTCAGTTCAGCGGTCTTAGCAGTGAGGTGAAAGCGAAAGGATGCAAGCGGATTCTGTTTTCCTCGTATGAAAGTGGTAGTGTTGCGACAAATTCATAATTGGAAATTCCGCATATCTTTGTGGTATAATTGTGAATTGTTAAACGTGTCTCTCGTTGTCGGCTACGAGCGATCGGTCGAGACAATCCGGGGTAGGACTGCTGATGCTGAGGTCGGTATCCCTCAGATGCTATCGTATCATGATTGGCCGGTAAAGCGCGAGCGCTCGACACAATCCGGGGTAGGACTGCTGACATGGGCAGAATTTTTTTGGAAAATTTCCAACGGCATAATTTTTGAGGGACAGCTCCTGCGGTGTGGCCTGTTGATGTCACTTTTTTCCAGGAAACCTGTTTCGCTCCTTTAAGGGAAACGAAATGAAAAACAGCTTATTTCTGAAAAAGCTGCGAAGCGTCGTTAATATAAACGAATCTTTTTGCGACACGACAAATAAAATAACCTTGCGACACAAATGAGATGCTTCCGTCTCACAGGCACGGATGGTACCGAAGATGCTCACTACTTCTGGGCGTTGAGGGCTTTCGTCGCAGAACTCGTGGCCAAGTTCCTGATGAAGGGCACCACGGAGAAGGAGGACCTGCTGGTCGCCAAGTCTCAGACCCCCGAGCAAGATGGCCTCGCCTACGTGAAGAGCTGCCGCCGCAGGGAGTCCGCTCTCAACGCTGGCAAGATGGTGGAGGACTCCATCGTCAGGCAGGACATCGAGGAATGCATCAAGGGATTGCGCATCAAGGAATACAGGGATCGCGTGTCCGAGCAGCTGCGAGTCAGCCACCCTGCCCCGAACAAGGTCACCTGGGAGAACCTGGAGGTCATCATAGAGGTCCAGGATAAGCTGAAGAACGATGCCGAAGCCTGGGTATTGATGCTTCAGCAAGATCTCGTTCGCAGGGCGAGCTGCGTTTACTCCTGTTACGAGGCGAGGCAACTTGGACTTGACCTACCCGAGCTGGTGGCTTCCATGAGGCGCTCTGGCTCACCCCCGGAAAACTGGGGACAGGCGCAAGGACAACAAGAAGAAGGAGCCGGCGCAGCCTGGCAACGAGGACGCGAAGAAGCCACCGAGAGAGGCGAACAACGCCGAGAGGAACAAGTCCACGTACAGCAAAGTTCCGCCACCCGACGCTCCGAAGGACGGGCAGTGCGAGTATTGCTTCACGCGCTTGTATCATACCCCAGACCGCTGCTGGACTGGCTGTCGTGACTCCCGAGTGCCCCCGGGCTTCCACAAGGACCGGCAGAACTCAAAGTACCCAAATGAAGTCAAGAACGCCCAGCTGCGCGCTTACAACATCGCGCATCGCTTCGACAAGCACAAGATGGGGATCACCACGAAGGAGTGGCTCAAGCTGCCGGAGGCCAAGCAGCAGCAGCAGCAGGTGGCAGCCAGCGCCGAAGTGAAGGAGAAGCTCGCTGCTGAGCTGTCAGGCTTGCAGGCAGCAGCACCGGCCAAGGGAGGCAAGAGCACCGAGGCGCAGGCCCAGTCAGAGGCGAGTGATGACGAAGCGGAGTACCATTCCAACTTCAACGAGCGAACTGAGTACGATGTGGACGAGTGCGACTGCCTCGCTGATGAAGGGCTGGGTGGCAGCGACCGCGCTGGGCCGAGCCACGCACCAGAGCTTCAGGCTAGGGCCGCAGTTGCCCTGGGGAATACGCAGAAGATGCAGGGCTTCAAGGTCAAAACGCCTGAGGAGTTTGACAAGGCCGCCCAGGTGCCCAGAGCTATCCCTCCCAACGTCCTCAGCAGGAAGTTCCACCTGCTGGCGTCCAATCTCCGCAGCTCCATGCGGACCTGCTCGCAGATTGCGGCGATCTTGTTGTCCCAGCGCGCCATAGACCTCCCGAAGGACATCGAAAACCTCCTGGCCCTGGAGGAGCTCGAGGGCAATGAGCCAGGGGACGCGGTCGTGCAGCCCACCGAGGTCAACGAGCACCAGCTCAAGGACACGCCCATCACAGTTGTGCAGGATGTGGAAGAGGGAGCAGCAGCAGCAGCAGAAAGCGCAGGGCACCAGGTGGACGAAGAGATGCCACTGG
This sequence comes from Cymbomonas tetramitiformis, assembly GCA_001247695.2. Classification (NCBI taxonomy): domain Eukaryota; kingdom Viridiplantae; phylum Chlorophyta; class Pyramimonadophyceae; order Pyramimonadales; family Pyramimonadaceae; genus Cymbomonas; species Cymbomonas tetramitiformis. Next base: position 76,554 of record LGRX02016882.1, on the reverse strand, counting down.
ATGAGATGCCAGACGGCGTGGTCGACAGTGCCGCAGCCCGGTGTGCAGCCGCTGCCTTTGTGAGTGACCTGGGGGTGGTTGATTTCAGCGACCATGGGCACGTTCGGGCTGGCACCATCAAGACCCGCGCCTACGACTCACTAAGGGAGAAGATGAAGCAGCACCTGACCGAGGATCAGACGTTGCTGATGGCGCAGGTGCAGCCGATCTGCAAACTGCAGAATGCCACCCTTTATGAGGGCTTGGCGCTGGTGTCCTCTGGTGGCGAGCTCATGCTCTATCGGGCGATCCTCATGGACACCGGGGCCAACTGCAATATCATCTCAATCGCAGTTGTCAGACGGCTGGGCCTCACAGTGTACGAGGCCAGCACTGGCGCCAAGGTCACCAGGTGTGACAACAGTCCAACGAAGTTCACGCACTATTGTCACGTGGACGTCATACTGGCTGTGGGCACGCCGCACATGACGCTTCACCGGCTGCATGCCTTCGTGACATTTGAGCCTGAGAACTCGTGGGACCTGCTGATAGGCACCGGGCCATTGAAGAACTCCCTCATGATCGACATCAAGCTTGGGAGTGGCGTGGCTGTGCCACATGCACCCTCAATTCTGGGCATGGACACTCAGGTGGTGCTCCCGCTGGTGGACATGACGCCACCCAAGCGTCCCAACCAACCCAGGCGAGTGGACCCAGTCGTGTGCCTGACAACAGAGATCTTCGGCCAGGATCTGGTGTGCGAATGGCCGTCGTACCATCCTCCCAGCGCAGAGGAGGAGAGGATAGCCGCTTCCGGGGTGCGCTCTGAGCACATCGATGACATTGACGCGTCGCCAGTGCCATCACCCTCATCTTCGCCGACAGAACCTGGCGAACTCCCACCAGTGCGCACCAGTTCACACGCAGCCCTGCAGCAACGCGCCCTCACATGGACTTGTCCCGTTGACAATCGCCGGATGTGTGCGCTGAAGCAGCTGGCACGTGCTGTGCAGGCGGAGTCGGAGGGCGTCCTCGAACAATTCTGTTCGCACCCGATCCCTTGGGAGGGCGGTAGGGTCAGGCAATTCTGGGATGACAGGGAGGGCGACGTCCTTCCCGACCACAGATGGGCGGACCAGAGGCTGTACCGGGACAGGAACGACATCGCACGGCTGTGCCACATCGTCAAGCATCCTGGCCAAGGCATGCCAGATCCGCCTTCCGACGCACATGTCTGTGTGGAGTTCACTCGATGTCGCGAACAGAAGTGGGTGACGAAAGACCAGCTGAAGTGACCTAGCTGGCTGGACGTTGACCAGAAGCTGCATCAGGAGGCGGGGAGTGACAGTTGGTCGCTCAGCGACAGTTACGCCACGCACATACCGTCCAGCGCCAGCAAGCGGAATGTCATCTACCCCCGTGAGAGGCATGTCACGATGCTCGACACCAGCATGCTGAAGGAGTGAAGGTGTTGCAGGACAAGGTCCAGGCGCTGCAGAAGTACCCCAGCGGTGAGGTCACCAGGACTCTCATGTGGGATCTGGAGAAGCAGGTCTTCTGCGTTCAGCCAGATACGGCCGCGCAGTACCTCGACCTTATGCGATGCACGTTGGACCACGCGGCGGTCGGTGTTCAACGGCGAGGAGCTGCTGCGAGAGCTTCAATTCCCTCATTGGTACGAGAGCGTTGGCGTCTGGGAGTATCAGCTACTCAGGTACCTTCAGCCAGTGGACATGGAGCTTCTCAGGGAAGGCATCTACGACACGTGGTGTAGGGATGGCCGAGGTCGGCTACCCCTGGAGCTGGTCCAGCTGGATCTCAACTCCAAGTTCTACCCAGTGGAAGATGGCCTCGGAGAGGGCACGGCAGGGTATTCGCTGACAATGCATCTGCTCAGGAGTACCTACACTTGGGGGAAGCCAGGAGGATGCTCAAGTCTGTTGGCACTGAGCAGGCGGGGCTCACCGCGCTCAGCGCGGATGCAGCGCGCAGGCCACCGCCACCACAGGCCAAGCGCGTGGCGCCACGACCGTCTGCGCCCACCGCAGGGCAGGACCCTCTCGCGCGGGCGCTGGGCCGTCTCGAGCCAGGTCCCCCAGTCGTGACAGGTCGACACGGCCGAAGTCGCCACCACGCGTGGCGCCAATGCATTCACCAACGCCATCCCCTACTTCCAGCGTCGACATAATGGTGGGCAATGTTCGTGAGTCATCACCTCCACCCGCGCTTGCCGTATCAGCGGAACCCTCGCGTGCGGCCGCTGGCCCATCTCGCGCCAGGTCGCCATCCCCATCTGCTACTTCCAACGCAGGGTCGTGGGCGAACTCAATCAGAGTCAAGCGTAGTGCCCGATCCCGATCTCCAGGAGACGCACCTCCCTCCCCACCGTACGAGCCATCCACGGCTCAGACGCCGCCGCTGTCCCCGTCTCTGACAGGGGCACCTCCCTCCCCACCTTCTGTGGGGTCAGATTGGGGTGCTGTTCGAAACGCCACGAGTGTAACCGGCCGGTCAGCGCGCGCCTTTCTGGATGCAAGCGAGGTCGAGAACTTGAAGTCCCGCAGCAACCTCACTGTATTCATGGTGAAGTATGGCGTGGACCGCTGCCGTGACCGCCCTGTTGTGTTCCAGCTGGGCGCATGTTATTCTCAGCGAGGTCTTCAACAGCGCAGCCGTAACGAGATCTCCAACAGCGTAGCGCGAAGGCACAACACGACGATTTCCTGCGCGCAGCGTGGCTGGCGTCTCCTTCTTGGGGGACAGACCACGTCCTCCAACTTGCTGGGGGCGGTGGCGTCGGCCTACGCCGATGTGGTACAGCTGGGCAGAGAGACCCATCAAGCGCTTAACTGTGTGGGAACACTATGCGCGCACGTGACGCTTCGATCCGCGCACGTGTTGGGCTGCAGGGAGAACCCGAATGCCAAGCCAGTCTATTACATCTTCGAAGACCATGACAGGTGTTTGTCCTGGCATACTCAGTTCACTGAGGAGTACCTCGCAAAGGAGGATCGCAAGTTCACACAGATGACGTGGGGGTCCAGTTCGACGGCCGCTCCGTGGGTACGGCCAGCGCTGGAATTCCTGGAGGAGCGCCTTTTTCCAACTGATCCCCCGCACGCCCTTCAAGCTCGTGTGGCAGAAAGGCCTGAGTACGTGAACGAAGTCGACAACCGCCCATCACGCACGTCAGCAACGATGGCCGGCTGGCAACATGGTTGTCCAAGGACAGAGGGCGAGCGCTGGTGCACGCGCGTCCGCTCCTTCTGCTGGCCGCCGCGAGTCAACTTCCCGCGCCATGCCCACGCCGCGAGCGCCCCGGCCACCGGCCAACCTCACCTCGCAGTGCCCTTCTTCCCCTGCTTCAACGTGCAGCGCTTTAACCTCTTAGCCGGTAGCCGTTACGATATCGTAACAAACCACCCGCGGTCCTTTTGGTTTCGCATGCACGTGTGCTCACCAACAAGGGTTAGACGAACTCTAGACATGATACAACCTAGGGTATGTGTGCATAGTGAGCATGCATGCATCACTCCATGGCAGATTTGTATGGGATACACATACACTCTTATCATATTCATAACAATTTGAACCGACAATAATGCTTTTTATAGCCAATTTTGAAACGGAAATCGGCTCAAATCTGCATGATTTAGACAACTTTGACATTGATATGAATGTGCATGACCATATATGTTCAGGGTATGCCACATTCAACCATCACATATCGATATATGGGTGCTAAGGGCTATACATCCTCGCTTATATGTGAACTACACGCAGACTAATCGCTTAAGTATGGAAAACATTGCTTAAGTATGAAAAACATTGAAGAATCGCATGTTTTTTTCAGGTTTTTTTCGTAAAAAGGCCACGTATATCGAGATGTAGGCACATTTAACTCAACATATGACTGACAAAAGTTTAAACATGGCCAAGGCCGATAGCATCGTACTAACGGCAACCGCTTAAGAGACCTTAGGCGACCAAGAATCGCTTTTGCGTAAAATCGATTGCTAAAATTTGGAGAAGTTTTGCTTGTATAATCGGTATATCTCACGATATATATGCCATAGATGTTCATACAATAGCTCAATTTGTAGTTGCGATAGGTGTCGAAAACATATATAATCACCGTGGCATGCTTATGTATGTGAGCACCACACCCGCTTCCCACACAAAACATGCATTTTTGGCCGGAAATAGCGTTACCGGCTAAGAGGTTAACAGAGCGAATGGTGACACAGGAGGAGTTTGAGGACCACACGCGACGAGCCCGAGCGCGTTTTCAAAGGGGTCGCCCGAGGACAGCGGGTCGTCGGCGACCCTTCTGAGCAACCAACGCTGTGGCCGTGGGCTGCCGGCACAGGCAGTCCGCATAAGGCCGAGTGTCCTGCGGGCGTTTATCACGCTTGCAGGCAGTGCATTGGTTTGGTGGTGGCTGGGACGAGGTCCCATGCCCATAGTGGCTATTTGGGCAATGCTGGAAGCGTTGGCCTGGCATCTGTTGCAATACCCTTTCCAGGTTTGGTGGTGGCGCTGCGTCGCCTCGTGCGGGGACTCACTGCAGACATGGTGGTCACTCGCTCGACGTTATCCCCGCCGTGAGTGCCACGACATCTGGGTGTCATGGGCTCTCGCCGTCGTTTGGTACGCTGGATTCCTCTTCGTGCACACCACAGGTGTCTATGCCGGAATACGCGCCACGTTCATGCGAAGAATTGGACAGTGGTGCCCCTCAGGGGGGTCATTATTTCCCTGGCGTGCTGGTCGCGCCGTGTTGAGGCCGTGCTCCTCATGATTCTCGCTTGGCTCTGGATCTGTGCTGGTCTTCATGCTGACGACGTTGCACGCCATGCTGCTCGTGCTGTCGACGTCCCTCCGGGCGCACGTGGCAGCCAGATTGGTCAGGGATGGACTGTCCCATCCTTGCACTGGTCCCAGGTTCTCTTGCTGGGCCGTGTACACCTGCCCGTTTTACCCGTCAGACTGGATAAGCCTCGTTTTGCAGCACGTTGGGCGCGACTTCGGCGTAATCTTAGGCTGCACCGCGTCGCACAGGCCGCCTACCTGGCACTTGTCTTCACGCTGGTGGTCTTTGCTGCTGCTGATGGAAGTTCTCGCTTAACGCACGGGGGGTGGAGAATGATGGCGTGCTTGTTCGCTTCGAGCCCGCCGGTAGCCGCGGTGCGGTTCAACAGAATTTTGCGATTTTTTCTGCTTTTGTGCGGGATTTTGTGGGTCGCCAGCAAGCTGGCGAGTGGTATGCCTGCACATGGTGCCATGCCATCCACGCGGACTGCCTGGGGTGCGTCGCCTTGCACTTCCTGGGAGGCTCAGCAGTCGTCAAGGCAGTGGGAACCGGGCTGGGAGGCCAACGTCGCGGAGCAGGATGAGGTCTTGCCGTACACCGTGCTGGACGAGCTTCAGCCTTTGGGCAAGACGACTGTGACCAAGGACGAGGCAGCGTGGCTCGACACAGAGCTCAATGCCACGTTTGGAGGCCATCCTGACTTCAAGGAGGAGCATTGGGAGGAAATGCGAGCTGTTCTTCGCAGATGCAAGGGCACCTTCGCCAATACCCCTCACGACTTGACTGGCTACAAGGGCAAGGCAGAGCACAACACGTTCTCCATCCCGTTCAAGGACGAGTCCAAGGCCGTTTACCAGAGGCCGAGGAAGTACAGCCCGGGCGAGCAGGAGATCATTGAAATTCACTGCAAGGAATTGCTGGAGTATGGCTTCATAGAGCCCGCAGCCAAACATTGCAGGCATGCGAGCAATGTCGTTGTGGCTGGTAAGAAGGATCACGAGACTGGTTGGTGGACCCAGACACGCTTCTGCGTAGATATTAGGGGCGTCAACCGACACTCTCTCAAGGACAACACCTTGCCGCATCGACCAGAGGAGCTTTACGTACCAGAAGGTTGCGAAGGCGAGGTTCAAGACGACGCTGGATGCCACCAAAGCCTTCCACCAGATTCCTATGGCCACAGAAGAGGACAGGAGCAAGACGGCATTTTGGTGGAAGAACCAGTTGTACCAGTACACCTCGATGCCTTTTGGGGCTGCTGGAGCAACGTCTGCGTTTGTGAGGATCATGGACTACGAGCTACGTCACCTGCAACATTGCACGGTGGCATACGTCGATGACGTGGTGGTCTACACGGATTCCACGCCCGAGCAACATCTGAAGGACGTCGAGGAGGTGCTGCGCACGTTGGGGGACGCTGGCATAAGGCTGCACGCAGGCAAGAGTACCTTTGGGGCAGCCACTGTGGACTTTCTGGGCTACCGCATTGGGCACAACTCTATTGGTGCGCAGGAGGCAAAGTGCAAGGCCATCCAGGACCTTCCGAGGCCCCAGGATAAGACTGGGCTCCGTTCCATTCTGGGCATGATGAACTACTATAAGGGCTTGGTGGGTGAGCCCGGGGGACCAAATTATTCTGAGATGGCCCGTCCCCTCAACGATTTGCTCAAGAAAGAGATCACAGACATCAAGGGAGCTTGGGGGAAGGAGCAGGATCAGGCACTCCAGGACCTCAAGGACTCGCTCTGCGCTGGGAGATGCCTGAGGCCAATCGATTATGACAGACCCCTCATATTGTACACCGACTGGAGCACCTATGGCATTGGTGCAGTGCTGGGCCAGAAGGATGACGATGGAAAGGAGTACATCTGCGTGGCGATCAGTCGTTCTTTGAGCAAGACGGAGAGGCAGTACGCCAGCTTCAAAGGTGAGATGCTTGCGGTGGTGTGGGCAGTGCACACGCTGAGGCAGTACCTGCATGGCGTCCACTTCACGCTGGTGACTGACCACTCGCCACTGACCACCTTGATGGAGAAAGCGGACCTTCAGGGACAGCATCTACGGTGGGCAATCAGCCTACAGGAGTTTGACTTCACGGTGCAGTATCGCCCAGGAGCCAAGAACAGCAACGCCGACGTGCCATCTCGCTACCCATTACCGTCCACGACAGACGAGACTGGAGCAAGACATGATAGAGAAAAGGCAACTGCGCTTCACGCAGGCGTGGGGGAAGTTTACACGAAGGATTTCTGCGACAGCTTGTGCTTTATGCTGGCTGGGGACACTTCCCCAGGGGAAGAGGTGACACCAGAGGTGCAGGTCGCCAACTACTGCAAGGTGGCCGCCATAGAGCAGCTGGGCACGGGGCCGGTGCATCGCTTGTTCGACTTGCACCATCAAGATGAATTGGAGTGCAACCACGCAGCCCTGTTCGACACGGACCAACCTGAGCTGGTGGTCGACTCTGGGAGATCAGCGAGAGCGGCTTGGAAGGCGCTGAGCTTGGTGAGACCCACGCGAGGCACGCATGGCGAAGGAAGTCCTGCTGTGTACAGCAATGAGTACTTTGAAGGCGAACGCATCTTGAAGCCGGAGAAGGTGGACACCAGGGTGCTGGACAAGCGATTCTTCTCGCAAGCTCGAGAGGAAGGTGTGGTGTGCTATGAGCCGTGTGGAGGCCTCTGTGCTGGCCTAGAGATGCTACTCCGTAATGGAATGAAGGTGGGTCGATACTTGTATCAAGATATATCATCGAGCAGTCAGACAGTGGCCAGAGCCAGGTGCACGGCGTTATTGAGACGATATCCAGACCTTATCTCGCCCGATGCCATAGAGTTCGGGGCCCTACCTCACGATCTACACGACACGACGAGCGCCGATTTCATACGAGCAGGGGCTCTTCAAGGTCGTCAGTGGGTCATGGTGTGCGGGTTTCCATGCCAGGATCTCTCTCCTGCTGGAACACTCACGGGCTTGGATGGTAGGCACAGCAAATTATTTTATGAAGTGGTTCGGCTTCTGTCCACGCTGCAGCAGCTACAAAAGCAGAGGCCCCCAGGCTATGTCCTGGAGAACGTTTCTCCTCTGTCGCACAGACCCGGAACCAAGATCAGGGACGAAGTGTTCCCGTACATTGCCAGCGTCATTGGTCGACCAGTGTCCTTTGATGCAGCACAAGCAGGCGCCTACGCTCACCGATTGAGGGCGTACTGGAGCAACCTGTTCCAGAACCACCAGTTTCGCTCTGTGATGGGCAAGGTGGCGAGGCCAGAAGGGCGAGTCGTATCGTCAATCTTATGTAAGGGCTGGCAGCCCCGGCCGGTGGTGAGGACGGACCGCGCACCCCACTATGTGGTGAACGTGGTGGGAGAACCGTTGAGGGTTCTTCCCACCATCATGGCAACACAAGGGTCCAGAGCATTCAGATTAGCGAGAATGGGCACCGTGGTGCGCACCGCTGACGAGGACACTGAGGAGGAATCCCGAGAGGTGAACCTCGACGAGAAGTCGCAAGCCATGGGCTACAGCGCAAGTGAACTACGCATGGCGGATGGCCTGAACGACGTAGAATTGGCAAGCATCCTGGGCCTGGCCATGGATCGCAGGGCTATGGAACTGTTGATGGCAGTCGCAGAAGCAAGCAGGAAGGGACTTCCTCACAGCGAGGAGTCCCCAGTGGCGGAAAATTCCCCAGGACAGCCTATCGCTGTAGACAACAACTGGGCAGACCACGCGAGGTCGGACCTTCAGCAGAGGCAAGCTTTGCTGGCGGAATGGGTTGGAAATTCAAACGCATACACTCAGCAGGTGGCAAAGACTATGAGTCACCGTGACTGGGAAGAGAAGTTGCAGACTATGTGCTCGCAAGGGCAGAAAGGTGCAGAAGGAATTGGTGCCCAGCGGCAGAAGGCGGGGACCAAGAAGAAGAAGAAGGAGTGGCAGCTCTACGCAATTGAACAGTACCGTCAGAGGCACAAGAGTCACTTCGTGAAGGAGGGCGCAACTCCACCAGCACGCGCTGAGGTGCCTGCTTGGAGTCCGTCTGGTAAAGACAAAGAGATGAGAGTTCCGAGGCTGGCATGTACCACCAGATTTGTGGACTTGATGGCCAGCATTGCAGAGCAGCAGGTTGACCGTGACAAGCATCGAGACATACATGATGATGTGTGGTGCCTCAGATGGTTGAAGTCCGATGGCAGCGTGAAATTGCCAGAGGATGAAGTTCGTCGAGTAAGGAGGCGCGCAGCACGGCACCGATGGGGCGAGGCCACGGATGCGATCTACATGCTCACTCTGTCGGGCAAGGAGGTGAGGATACCAAAGCCTGCCGACCGCCTGACATTGGTCAAGGAGTATCACTCCAGGACCGGCCATTGGGGAATAAGGCGCACTTCTCGCGAAGCCGCCTGAGCGTGCCACCTAGTCCGAGCCGCGGACCCAAAAATAATTTTCAAAAATACGATTTTGTTACTAACTACTGTGCTCGCAGGATGCATTAACGACACCACAGAGAACACACCAACGGCACCATGGCGGACGACGCAACGGCAACATACAGATTCGGCCCGCCCACACCCCACATGTCACATTGCTGACTCGCACCCTACGCAAGCTAACGGTTTTTTGTACCCGCAGGGTGAAAATACGCTCCAAAACACGTTCGTACAACACTCGAAAACAACCCTCCAGCACACCAAACTCATTTTCGCGAGAAATATGGCCAAAACCGCTAACAGACCCAGACTGACGTGCGCGGGCTCGTCGAAATCGACTCAAAAAACCACCACGGGCGAGCAGCATCACCAGCCACAAGGAGAAGCGACAGCTGGCCTGCCAGTGATCGAAAACATGCAAGGGTACGACCAGTGCTCTGACGGCTCGGACTCAGACTCAGAGCCGTGCCACTCTCCAAAAATAACACCACTTGGCCTGTCGGAATCCTCCGAGTCCGAGCAAGAGTACGCCACCCCGGAAGCTGACCGAGCAACCGGTATGGCAGGCATACAACACGAGAAGGACGTTACATCAGAACGTGCTGACGAGACACACACAGAAGACACCCCACCCAAGCGACAGAAGACCAAGAAGGTGCACTTCGCGGGAAGTGAAATCCCGCAAAAACAAAAAACATACAAAACACATGAAGACGGGCTACCCGGCACTGCCGGCCCCCGCGCCAGGAACCCCGAGGGGACAGAACCTGGTTACAAAACACAAGTCCCGCAGGAGGAGCTGCGAAGGGCGCTGGACAGGCCCATCGACTACAGAAAAGTCGACGGCGCCCCGACAGGCAACATCCCAAGTCTCCTTGAACACAACACATCGAAGAGCACGGAGACCCCGCTGGGGAAGGTGGCCAGAATCTACCAGCGCCGCCCCAAAGCCACGGAAAACCCAGAGGCCAGAATCTACCACACAGCCATCAAGTGGCACCCTGACCGCAGGGAGGTACTGGTGGCTGAAGACCCTCCTGCGCACGCCTTTAAACTGGGGGTACCCGTAGTACGTGGGGAGAGACTCTCTCTCACCCACGTACGCTCAGTCACGGGCAGCAGCCTGGACCCAAGTGACACGGGGCCCACGGGTTTCCCGTATACGGGCACCCCACAACTAAAAATAGTTGACCTGGACGAAAGCATCAAGGAGGTGCTCAAGTACCTGAGGTACCTGAACGCCCTTCTCTTTGACGTTTCCGACTCACCGGAGAACATAGTATACGACCTCCGGCACACGCACATCTGGCTCAACAGTGCAGGCAGGGTCAGGCAGATCGACCTCGCCTTCCAAAACAGACCCTTGGCAGCCTTCGTGCTGTTTAACCCGATCTTTCGGCTCCCGCTGCACGTGGTGCCACAGGCGCATCAAACCTGCACCAGGGAGCAGCCAGTGCTCCCGTGCATCTACATATGGTCCCCCTGGGCGCCGGTCGAGGGGCCGGCAGCGGGACGCAGCGTCCTGGTCTACGGGCCACAGCTCAAGGGAAAAACCATAGAGGAAGTCTCGAACATCCTAGCGACCTCCGTCATCGAAAGAAAGGAGGCAAGACACGAGCTGGGACACCTTGTCGACCGAATCCGAAAAGGTACGGTGAGGGAATCCCCGGACGACGCGGCCCTCAGGGAGGTGCTGCTGCTGGAAGCGGTCTCACCAGCAGCAGCAGAGCTCATCGTACAACATCCATACCCCTGGGGCGTGGCTACGACCACCTGCTGGCTACCCAGCAAGGAGGTCAGCGACGAGGTCGCAGCCAGGGAAATAGCCATCGTCGACAGGAAACAGGTGCTGCACGACCATCATCGAGGCCACATCGTGCAGGCCATCGTGGAGCACGTGGAGAAACTGACCGCCAACACCACCGCTCTCAAGGACACTGAAGACATCTTTGACTTCCACGTGCCGTCCCGGCAGTGGGCGCCATCGACGCCTGGGGACCCATCGTCCTTACTACAATGGAAGCGCAACGGTGGTGGGTACACCATCAACTACTACGCCATACTTACGGAGAAGGCGTACGACGCGATCGCCAAGGCGGGAAAGCAGACGGTAAGAGTACTGGCAGGGGGGGACGACTCTGGCCGCCACATCTCCACCTCGATCACCGTAGAGGTGGGGAGGTGGAGCGCTCAAGGTGCGGGCACCATACAGCGCCAAACCCCACGGGCAGCACGCGGCAGGGAGGCACGTGGGGGGAGAATCGACGAGATAGCCGAGGAGGTGGCCTCCAAGTTCATCAACAAGGTGGGGTCTAAGGCCGACGAGGTCTTCCAACAGGCCGTGGCCACCAACAAGCAGCCCACCCCCGAGACCAAGCAGCTGCTCAAGAACATCAACAAGCAACTGGAAAGGTTCAACGAGTCCAAGCCCGTCACGCTGGACGAACTCCGTGACCTGCACAAGGAACAAGAGCGCAACGCCGGGGTACGCCACACCGAGATCACGCAGGAGGTACGGGGCTTCCACAAGACCTACCAGGAAACCGGCGGTGCTATGGTGAACACACTCACGGCACTCGCCGATCGACTGACAGGTAACGGAAAACACCAAGCACCGGACCAACCGCTCCACTTCACCAAAAGACCGGCACCACAGGCCGCAGCGGAGGACGACCAATACCGGGGCATCCCCTACCGTGGCAAAAAACCCGATCCCAAGAAGAAACAGCCCCCACCAAAGAGACCGGCAGTCAGCACGGAAGGCCGGGCGATCGACGCTGAGCCACCAGCGAAACGGAGGGCGCAAGGGGGCGCACAGGCAGCAGCACAAGTGGGGGCACAGTCTGAGAGCCCCCGACCCGCCCCGCCAGTCACTAGAAAGGTGAGAAATCATACAACCCCCTGCCCTGCTGACCAACTCACATCACAGGCCACCACACCTTGCCAGTGGGATCACACCCCCACTGCACTGACAAACAACAACTGTGTCGCAGAGGACCAAGGAGGCAGCAGGACTACAAGACAGAGTGGCCTAACAGTGCCAGCCACAGGGCCCCATCACAAGGGGAGAAATAGAGAAAGCAGACCCAATATTGTTAGCCTCAACTTACAAACCATGGTAATATTTATGTTGTCTTTAACTGCCAATGCAGCTGCCACTGGCAAGCACCATGAATGCATGCACCCAACATGCATTTCCTGCACTGACCATACCGGGGGAGCGGGCATGAACCATACACCGTATGAACGAAAACTGTCAATTCATTATAATAACTCACAGCAAACTAACCAAAAACTGATAACAACACCTCGACCAACAAAGAGTTCATACCACTTTTGGGTTCACCCTGATGACACACCAAACAATTGGAGTAATACTGCCTCACAATACCCACACTCCCACGCCAGTGGCAGGCAAAACAAAAAGCACCAAATGGATAGCAGATGCGGGCACACACCAGTGATTACGAAGACCCAACCCAAACAATTCAGCCAAAGAAGGGCAACATTACCACCCAACTGGCTAAACCATAAGTGTCCAAATAACACAAATAACCCTACAATAACCCTAAGCAAAAAAGATGCAAATGACAGTATACAGCCCAAATTACTGGGAATGAAACTGAAAAACCTCGGGGGACGACTCAGGGGGGCGGAAGGGCAGTATACACAAAATATAAGAGCAAATTTCCAACGGTCGACCACAAGCGAATTCCTAAAAATGCTCCACGTTAAAATCGGAAAAACCGGAAAACATATTGAAACCCAGCGAAATTTTTGCACAACCACGGGACAACAAAATAAAAACACAACCCACCTCGGGAATACCATTAGGGGCGTTACAGCAAGTTACTTGGGGCAATGTAACGCTGTAACCATAAACCCAAAAAATAGACCGCACAGACACACGAAGGGCAGAGCAGCAGCAACCCAATGTGAGCACCCCCACCAGTTGACAGTAGCATTACCACCCACCCGGCTAACCCATGAATGTCCAAATAACACAAATAACCCTATAATAACCCTGGGCAAAAAAGACACAAATGACATTATACAGCCCAAACTACTGGGAATGAAGCCAAAAAACTCTAGGAGACGACTCATGGGGGCGGAAGGGCAATGCACACAAAATATGAGAGCAAATTTCCAACAGTCGACCACAAGCGAATTCCTAAAAATGCTCTACGTTAAAATTGAAAAAACCGGAAAACATGTTGAAACCCAGAAAATTTTTAGCACAACCATGGGACAACAAACTAAAAACACAACCCACTCTGGGAATACCATTAGGGGCGTTACAGCAGGCGATTTAGGGCAATGTAACGCTGTAACCATAAACCCAAAAAATAGACTACACAGATGCACGAAGTGCGGAGCAGCAGCAACTCAATGTGAACACCCCCACCAACCAACAGTAACATTACCACCCACCCGACTGATACGGAACAACCAAGACATTGCCAGGCCCCTGCAGAACGCCGCACTCGCCCTGACCCCAATACTCACCATGCTGTTACTTACCATAGTACCAAGAAGAAAAGCGCCTGGTCGCACAAGGAAAACAAACAACATTGAGCCCAACAGCATAACGCGTAAAAGGAGGAACAGGAGGAAATGGACCAAGGCGAGGAATGCAACGAAATGGAGGGCACAACCACCCCCCGGCCAGAAGTTACTCAGAATAATTTACCGAAATGGTAAACCCATGTTCATTAGAACAAGGAACCCCGAATATGCGGTAACTGCAACACCAGAGGGCACCCCAACCAAGGGCAAGCAGCTGATGAGGGGAGTTGAGCAAAGAATGAGGCAAAGAGCCAGCCGCTGCAAGAAGAGCATGACAGGTGGGGGAAGCCAGGACCACACGGGAATGCACCCACACAACACCACCACAAAAGGACTGTTCGAAAGGAAGGGCCGACTGAACATGTTCCAAATGCAACATGCCCACTCACTATATGAGAATGACCCAATGCCCCCTCTGGCGGTAGCCTCAATGAGGGAAACACTGAAACCAGGGAACAACAAAGAGCCACACACCACGAAGGCATTACAGCTACTCGAGAACCTCCAGAGCTTCTGCATACCGGTATGCGATGGCAAGCACTGGAGAGTAGTGCTGGCGGGACCAGACAATGCAAACGACAAACTTAAGCTCTGGATATATGATTCCTTGAATGGTAAAACTAAAGCAACGCTACGTAACACAAAGAGGCTTACAACAGAAATGACCAACTGGGCAGAACACCTCACAAGGAAACTAAGCAGACACGTAACAGTGGAACTAATGAACGTGGGCAACCAAAGCGCACAAGACCACTACAGTTGTGGGGTATGGGCCCTGATGGCCACCAAAGCATGGATGCACTTCCAGGAAACATGCCCAGAGGGACACTGGCCCACCCACTTCAATGAGGCGGTCAGCAAATGGGGAACCACCAACAGGGCAGCGGTTGATGCCTACAGGAAGTCGATACAACACCCAGTGAAGAAAAGGATAACTGCCGCCGAGGGACAAAAGCAAACGCCTGGGGACAGTCAGCAAGTGACAGGGGCCTGGGAACCCACCGATAGCCCAAACGCAAACCCGCAAGCCGAGGCACAAGCGCCACGAACCCAAGAGGGGGGGCACAGGGAACACACAAAGCAACAGGGACTATGGAAGTGGCTCCATAGACTGACCCCCACGAACCAGACAAGGGACAATGAGCAAACGCTCGGTGAGCAGGGAACGATGGAAACCCACTCGGACGAGGGGGGGGAAGAGGCAAGCGATGAACCCACTACACAATGGGAGAAATTCGAAAACCCACAACAGGAGGCACCGGAAACAAACCAAGACCCCCGAAAACACCAGCCCCCCCTCACAGAACCAAAAAAGGTGGACATAGGGGAAGACCGCCTACACATGCTCACATGGAACATAGCAGGACAAAGTGACGCCTGCCTCGACCTAGCCGAGGTCGTCAGGAAAAGGAACCAAAACCAACTGGGACTGCAAGTGATAGTGCTCACGGAAGTGAAACATGCACACGACAGTGTGATGAGGAAGTTCAGAGACCTGCAGTACACTGCGATAGGCACCAAAACCGAGGCGAAAGAAGCAGAAGGCACTACAGAGCAGCCAGTGAAAGGAGGAGTAGCCATACTCCTTAGCAGCCCCTACGGCCACGCTCACAACCACCATGTTGTCCCAGCGAGGCACCTGGAGGGGTACCTGCTCCATGTGGTGTTACACCTGCCCGGGGAAGTAATGTACCATGTGCTGGGCATTTACAACCCACCAGGAGCAGAGGAGGGAAGAACCAAAGACAAAATACTAAAGTACACAGCCAACCTGTTCCGGAGAACAGCGGAAAAACCGAACGAGCATGTCATTGTTGGAGGAGACCTCAATGCAAGCAACACCAGCATAGGCAAGAGGGTAACGAAAACCGACAGACAATGGAAGAAGCTCGCGGAAGAGTTGAACCTCCATAATGTAGGTCCAACGATTAATACCACGCTGAACTGGGCAGAAAACAGAAACATTGACAGATGGCTAGCACCGATGGACAAACGGGCCCAATACGAGAAGGGGAGCACCACACACCTCACTCAACACCACACGAGTGACCATGAGATGGTAAGCCTTGCGACCCTTCGGCTAAACA
Organism: Cymbomonas tetramitiformis; assembly: GCA_001247695.2. Taxonomy (NCBI): domain Eukaryota; kingdom Viridiplantae; phylum Chlorophyta; class Pyramimonadophyceae; order Pyramimonadales; family Pyramimonadaceae; genus Cymbomonas; species Cymbomonas tetramitiformis. The sequence continues at coordinate 60,676 of LGRX02016882.1, read as the reverse complement.
GCATAGACACCCATGAACCATACGTGGACCAAGACCCCCACCCAGGGCAAGTAAAACTGGACACGCCCCTGAGCAAAGCCCACAGGGAAACCCTCCAAAGCGTCCTCCTCAGGACACACGACTATGCCAGGACTGCTGAGCTGAAAGGCATGACAGAGATAGCCGCCCAATGTAGGGGAGAAGGCAACAAGCAGGTGGCACATGCCACCATAGACAGAGCAGGGGAGGCAGTGCTGAGTATACTCAACAAAGCCAACAATTGCGCGCTGCAGGACGGGGAACTACCAACGGCGATAACTGGGAGGACCTCCACTCATGGGGCAACGGACCTGCTAATGAGCAAAAAGGACAGGAAAGAAAGAGACGCCGCAATACTCAAAATGCAGATGCACAAGAAAACCAAACGACAACTACGAAACCCACACACGCAACACACAACTCTCCGACACCTGAAGGAAGGAAAGACAAAAGGCCCGACAAACAGGGACGATGCAGATACGAAGGAATGGGTTTCGTGGCTCACTGAAGAGGCCAAAAAGGAAAGGTCGGCTGCACACAAGGTAGTCAAACAGCACTGGAAGCGAGCCAAACAAAGGCATAATGACAAAACAGTAAAAGAATACTGGAACAACCAGAAACGATACCACAAAAGGATATATGCCAAGGCCCAAGAAACAGGCCATGCCCCCACGGCGAATATACAGGCCCTACAGGACAGAGAGGGCAACCTAGCTGTAGGCCACAAGAACATTGCAAACGCAGTAGTGGACCACATGGCCCACTCGGCACCATACAGGATGGAACACCGTAGTCTACCCGACCTAGCACCCCCACCATGGGAAGACCCAGCTCACAAGGAGCGACTCATAAAGGCACCAAGACCGGACCCCAAGGGACTGGACCTCACGATAAGTAGACAGGGCTACAGCAAGGCAGTACACACCCTAAACAACAACAAAGCACCAGGCCCCACCAGAACCCCTAACGAAATTCTCAAGTACATGCCAGAGGACTTCCACGACGCCTTGCATGCGCTCATGCTGGAGATGTGGAACAGCAAACACGTCCCCCTCACCTGGAAGAGAGGGACATTCTGCTTTCACCACAAGAAAGGAGATGTCACCCTACAGCAAAACTATAGACCCATAGCCTTACTAGAGGGAGTATTCAAACTATACACCTCGCAAATAGCAAACATGCTCTCCACGTTCTGCGAAACACAGGGAATACTAGCCCAGGCGCAAGAAGGCTCCAGGGAGAAAAGGAACACACTCAGACAACTCACCAGAGTGACCAACGCAATAGAGGATGCAAATGTCTCCGGACGGGAACTACATGGCCTGTATGTAGACTTCGAAAATGCATATGGCTCAGTGGACCACAACAAGCTACTACACACAATGCAGTACCTTGGAATACCTGAAGAACTTACACAGGTAGTGCGAGATGTCCTAGGTACACAAAGCCACGACACCATGTCAATGTACACCAGAGTAGGAGGGGAAACCTCTCACAAAATGGTTCAGGTGCAAAGAGGTCTCCTCCAAGGAGACAGCATGAGTCCCCTCCTCTTCATAATATACCAGGAACCGCTGTTAAGATGGCTGGAGGTGGGGGAGCACGGGTACCAACACAAACACGCAGCCGAACAGGAAAGACTGGGCCCCCTCAGGACGACAGCAGGGGCGTTCGTCGACGACCTGCTCATACTATGCCCCACGATTTTCCACATGCGAGCCCAGCTACACAAGCTAGAGGCATTCTCACAATGGAGTGAACTCAAAATTAACCTTACCAAGTCAGCCATAACCGGTATAAAAAATGGGGTTTCCATACCTGAACAACTCCATAAGGACCTCAAAACGGTTGGGGTGGATGGTAAGCTGAGCCACTTCAAAATACTCAAACCGGACGACACATACAAATACCTAGGAGTACTACTGGCATTCACAGGCAGATGGGACAAGGAGAAAGAAGCTGCTAGGGAGGAGATGAACCATAGGATACAAGCACTACTGCGCTCGCCACTGACGCCAGACCAAAAAGAGTACTCCCTCCACTCTGCAATACTGGGGAAGTTCCGGTATGGACTGCACTTGGGCCTCTACACCGCGGGTGAAATAGATGACTTCAACAAAGTAATATGTGGGGCCACAAAGAACATACAAGGCCTACCCCGCAACGGAACACCGAACATTTTCACCACACAGGAAAAGGAAAGGTTCGGCTTGGGCATGGTGCCGCTCCAGGCAGTCTACGCCCAGGCAATTTGGAGCGGACTGCTGGAGGCCATGCACAGTGAGGAGGACAGAGGAGCAGTACGGGGCCCGGTATGGAGGCAAATAAACCTGAAGTCAAGACTCAGAATGTCCCACGTCAGCAGGTCCACCAGAGGACTGATAGAATACCACTGCACCACACGCATGAATTGCACAGACCTTGACAAACTCTGGGGGGGGCACCAGACAAAACACAACACACTAAGGAAACTCAATGCCCTACTTAGATACAACATTACGCCCCAAGGGACAGAGGGGATGCTCAAACAACTCCGAACCCCAGTACCAAAGATAATGGAGCAGCTAAAAGGGGCGACCAGAAGGAAGTCTGACAAAGAGATGGAAGGAACCACGAGAAAAACGAAAGCAGGCAAAATGATGGATGGGGACCTACCGGCGCCTCCGGACTGGCAAGCGATGTGCACAGACCAAACCGCCAAGCTCACAGTACCCAAGGACACGCCGACTGCGATAAATTTCACGACGTGTCTCAAACTATTCACGCACTTCCCGGACCTAGCGTTCCTTACCACCCGAGATGGCCAACACGCGATTAGTCAGGTGAACGTCAGGGAACAATGCACAGATGCAACCCTCAGCGCAGACCGCAGTGCCATAATAGCAAAAGGCCTGGCACACCTATACCCATACCTTTGCGAAGCCCAGCCGAGAAACATAGCGAAGCCAGGGGACTTCTATGACAGCCTCACAAACCGACGACTGAAGCAACAATACAGGAGCATGCCCAGTGAGGGGCCGTTGGACCCCCACACAATGCGAACCAACCTCCCGCGCCTCAACCCGGAACGGCTACGGGCTAAGATGACGGAATGGGAGGCGAAACTGGTCCCCAGAGAAGAAATTCATAGGCAACTCTCCCTACACCCGCTTACAAGAATTAACGAGACGGAAACCACCGGTCAAACGTGGGGGGAGGAGCAGGAGGTCTCACAAGACCTCCACGCACACCCACAAACTAAGTGGATAGATGAGGTAGACCCCATGGCCGGAAAAATGGAGGCAGACAGCTTTGAGAAGGGCCAAACGATAGACAAGCCGAAAGAAATTGTGGCAATGAGGACCCTACTCATTGACCCAACAGACCCCCACTCCCAGGTGACACAGTACAGAACCCAGTGGAGGCACTCAGCAGGGGAAGACTCCTACTCGTGGAGTACAAGAGAAACCATAACTGACTTCTTAAAACTAGCCAAGCGAAGGGGCCAAAGTGCGACCACCTTCCCAACCCTGACAAGAAGGCTGCGAGCCAGGGGCTCCCAAGTGACCCACCCCAGAGGTCTCAGGGAGATACTGGCCGGAAGGCCTCACCTGGGACAGGCCTGGCCCACACTACATGCGGGAAACCTCACCCTGGACCCGACAGAAACCAACCCGGAGCAGGACATTGCGGACAACAGAGAACACCACTGCCAACTGCGGATGGAAGGGGACCTCGCCCACAGCTACCACAGAAACGGGAAGTACATAGGCACCCTTACAAAAGAGAAGCTTCTCAGGCTACATGAAAGGTACACCCAAGCAGTGGGTACCACACACCACCAAACCCCGCACCAACGCACGCTACGCACTGAAATGTGGGAGGACCATAAAATACAAGTCTCCACATTTGAGGAAGAAGTAGGGCACCTACTTATTAGGTACTCAAGCAAAGAAGAAAAGGAGGAAAGGAAAAAGAACTTACAAAACCACTGGACATTCCCCGCCCAGATGCAAAGGGCACTACAACAGGCATTCGGACTTACCACTGAACTATTTGCCTCACCCCTCAATGTCCACCACAACACCACGAATTACTACGCCAAGTATGACAGAGACAAGGTGTTCGGGGCCAGAGGCTCAGCCTGGACTGCAAACTGGATGAAACTGGGGGCCTACCAGTTCAACCCAGAATACACGCCACAGGACCTCAAAAAGGCACTGGACTTTGCCATTGCAGCCACCACCACACAGGACCCGGTGTTCGGGGTCGGAATATACCCGACGTATGAGAAAACCCCCTATAGGAAACTATACAATGCACATGCAGGGCACCTAGTGCACGAACTGTTTGAAATACCACAAGGCAAATTCACATTCCTGCCCCCTGACCACTGGATGGGTGCCACCCACCAGCAAGCGAAACAGTGCAACTGGAACCTCAGGGTACTGATTGTTGCCAACAAAGCGGGGTGGCAGGCCCACTGCGGGGACCCAGATATTGCCGCGGATTGCATAAGAAAGGCACTCACAACTTGCCCACAGAGCAAGGTCCGCACGACCACAACCGTCAAACAGCCGGCAAGGGAGGCGAACCGGCACGACACGAACGAACCAAACCAAGAAGGGTACACCCTCGGTACCGACTGTATTGTGGACACAAGACCATGGCAGAGATATGAACTCCCGGAGATTAAGGCAAAGGACATGACGGATGCAATAGGAAGAATGTGCAACACAGGGCCACACATAAGGAACGACCTCTGCCCCCAGTGCTACAACGTACAGACAGAAGTTGAAACCTGGTGGGAGGACAGCCACCTCCATGTGGAAGACGGACCAGCCAAATGGGAACTCCTCCCCGGAAGCAGGGGAGGAAAATGGGACATACACCCCCCCACAGTGCAACAGGTGATAGAAGCGAACACCTTACACACCAGACTTAGAAGACAGACTGACGCCCAAACGCTATGGGACAAAGTGGCGAGGTCAAAAATTGTCAGATACCCCGCCGACTTCTGGCCCGAGCACGAGCCGGGGGTCCAAGGGAGGAGATGGGAACTAACGAGAGACCGAACAGAGGACCCCAGGAACCTACCCCCGAGTGACACACCAGCCCAACTGACATACCCCTCCCCTCAAAGGGCACACGAAGCGACCTCGTACCTATACACAGACGGCAGCAAGAGAGAAATTGAGACAGAGGAAGGAGGCAAAGAATGGGCCACAGGAGCTGCGGTATGGGACCCCAGGTCCGGAGAAGGGGAGGCCCACATGATTAGATGGGAAGGTGAGGACCAAGAGGTGAACAGAGCCGAGCTTCTTGCCATACAGAAAGCGGTAACGCTTCCGCCGCCACCAAGTGGCGAAGGACTCACCATTTGCACGGACAGTGCCAACTCCATTAGACAACTGGAGAACATGAGAACAAAACCCCACAGCATGGAACACCACCGGCAAAGAGACCTCCTATATGCCATACTGGTCAACATTGAGGCATTGGTAGCAGCGGGGCACACGGTCTCCCTACTGAAAGTCAAGGCACATACAGGAATTGCGGGAAACGAAAAATCTGACGAGGCAGCCAAGCAAGCCTGCACTACAGGGACCCTCACGGAGGCGTGGGATAATGACGAAACAATACAAGTCAAACCCATGGTACCAGATGAAGACTCGGACAGCAGAGAACTACAAGGAAAGCTCGCGGTCCAGAAATATGTGACCACATTACTCCGTGAACAGCAAGCCCGAGGAAACAGCAGGCTCACGGCAAAAATGACCGAGCTTCAAGGAGAACCCACAACCTGGACCCACCAACTGAAAACAAAGCACATTTTCAGGTGGGAAGCACACCATGACCAAGCACAGCAAAATGAAGAGGAGCAAGCAACGATACGGGACCCAAAGCCCAACCAGCAGCAACAGGCCGACCAGACCAGAGATGAAGAAGACAGGCAAATAAAAGCCATGATGGAACAAAGGGAGGATGAAGAGATGCTCCTTATACGAGACATGCACGAGCAACAAGATCGAAGGGAGACAGAAGGCAGAACAGGCCCCACCCGGGGAAGCGACCCCAAACCTGCAGAGACACCACCCCAACCCTATGAGGGGGAAGAAATATTTGAGGAACTCAATGAACTCGTGGAGAGACTCGAGGTGACCCAAAAGCAGCACAATGATGAGGAAACCTTTGGGATGCTCAATGAACTCATTGAACAGCGGGAAGCACCTCGAGGGAGGCCGGCAGATGAAAAACAAGCTCACCATGACCGGGTCACGGAGGAGTCCAGAGTCCATGCGATGATGGAGGACCCGTTGCCAAGAACAAGATGGAAACAACGAAAGCATGACATGACACACAACAGAACGAAAAACAGGAACGCCCCCCAGGCTCGAGAGAGCAAGGCCACCGACAACTGGCTGAACGAAACAATGGAGCACCTCAGGGGAGACAAGCCACTACACAAAATAGCGAACGGCTTCTGGAAACGAGCCACCTACGCGGCACGAAAAACAATACTCAAATGCAGACTGAGAATACTGCCAGCACAAGACTATGAGACGGCGAAAAACTCAGCCGGAGGAAATGGAAAGTGCACCCTGGAAGGATGCCGACACAAAGGAGTGGACTACGCAAAGGGCTTCCTCATGAAAGTGGGGCATGCCCTAGCTAGGGGGATGCGACAACCCACAAATGAGGGGAATGTTCTCAGATAGGGCGGACGCCCACGCAGACGAACTTAAACACATACTTGACCATCATATGAAAGGAGGATGCAAGGTCCTCGCCTACACCGGGAAAAAGAGGGACCCAGGGGTCAAGCCAAGAGTACTTCCGAACTACATACTCACCAGAGGCCAATGCAGACATGATGGAAAGGACAACCCAGGCAGGAACGATGGGCCCGACACAGTACCGAGCTTTGTAGACATAGTCATGATAGAGGGCCTGGAGGACCTGGAAGAAGGGTGGGAATGCACACAACAGGAAGCACCAACAAGAGTCAAAAACCTACACCTCATTGAGGTGGCCCACACCGACGATGAGAAATGGGGGCCCAAACTCTTAGAGAAGTACATGAAATATGGACCACTGCTACAACTGCTACGCAGGCACGGATTCCGTGCCAAACTCCATGTCTTTGCAGTGGGTAGAACAGGCACGGTGTACGAACACAACCGGAACATACTCGAGCAACTTGGACTCGACAGAAAAGAAGCCATACAGGCGCTACAAAGAATACACGACCTGACGGTGAACTACGCACACAGCAGCTACCAGCTATACAGAAGACTCAGACAAGAGAAGCAAGAGGAGGAAAAAGATAAGAACCACCCAGTGTAAATTGTCCCATTAAGGCCGCCACTTGTGGCGGTCCGGCCCAGAGTAGGGCCGGCGAAATTAATTTACTCATACGCCCGACGGGCGTGGTTTTTTCTTTTCTTTTCTGGGGAATACGGCGCACACAGCATCTTTTGTGGCAGCGACACTGGTGGGCCAACCTAAAGAAGGACGTGGAGGCAGTGGTCACTCAGTGCGAGACCTGCCAGCGAGTGAAGACTCATTACGCCAGGGAAGAGGCGTGCTTGTCCCCGCTTGAGATCGTGTCATTCATGTATCGTTGGTCCTTGGACTTGGCGTGGCCTTCAAGGAGGGTGACGAGGTCTGGTAACAGCAGGGTGCTCATCATGACCGAGCACTACACCAGGTTCATTGTCTGTGTGCCTATCCCCAATAAGGAGGCAGGCACCATTGCGGCAGCATTTCGCAGTCATGTGCTGGCTGTCTTCGGGGCGCCAGCCGAGTGCTTGGTGGATGGAGGCAAGGAGTTCGAGGGTGAGTTTGAGCAGCTATGCAGAGACTGTCTGATAGACAGGAGGGTCACCTCACCAGACTCGCCAGAAGGCAATGGTCTCACGGAGAGAGTGGTGCGTACGATGAAGTTCTGTTTCAAGAAGATCGCCTTGGAGAAGGGCCTCGACTACGAGTGGGATGAGCAACTCTGGCCACTGGTGCTTAGCTACAATGCAGCGCGCCAGGAGTCCACAGGAGTGGCGCCGTTCACCTTACTGTTTGCCCAAGAGGCAGTGGTGCCGCCAGATCTGAAGCAGGCGCCTAGTATGGACTTCAGTCCGGAGGTCAGCGATGACAAGGACACCCGAGTCAAGGACCTCCTCCTGAGAGCACAGGTGGTGAGGCGATTGATGGTGCATGCTGGCTGCAGTCTGGAGATTGCGCAGCATCGTGATACTTTACATTATGAGGGAAGAAGGGGTGGTGGCTACGAGCCTAAGCCACATCAGTTTAAGGCGGGGGACTTCGTCTACATCAGACAGAAGCCGCGCAGCGGCATGGAGGTCGCCACCAAGTCCGCCATTCTTAAGCTGCTCAAGATACAGCGAGATGGTGTTGTGGTGCTTGAGGACGCCACCAAGTTAAGAGAGAAGAGCACTGTGCAGAGCATCGCGCCCTGTCACCTACAGGTGAAGGACCAGTATGATTGCAGTGCAGCCGTGCCCAGTAGACATCTTGCATGCGAGGTGTGCAGGAAGTCTGATGGAGAGGCAGAGATGTTGTTGTGCGACACGTGCAACAAGGGGTACCATTTGTGGTGTCTTACCCCAGCACTGGATGAAGTACCAGAAGGCGAGTGGCTATGTCCTAGGTGCTCAGGCACGAGGATGCAAGCTGCTAACGCTGAGGTGCAGACCCAGGAAACCAAGGGCTCTTGTGTCCTGGAGGATAGATTGGGGATGAAGGAGCAGCAATTGAACGAGAAGCTGTCCCCAGACATGCGCCTGCTGCCAGCAGACGTGGGTCCCCGTCGTGTGGTGAAGGGAGATAAGTTGCAGCCATGGCAGGCTATCTCATCCAGGGAGATGATGTTGGAGGAGAAGGACTTGTTCCTCTTCTATATGCCAGATCAGGTAGACTGGGGCAGACAGGACACGCTCTCAGAGGCTGTGAAGATCTTCATGCCTGGGCATTGGAATGAGGGACATCGCACCGTGCTGAGCAAGAAGTACCGAGAACAGAAAGCAAGGGCAAGGCAACTGAGGGATGCACCTCTGGTGCCTGCCTTGGCTGAGGAAGAGGTTGAAAAACGAGGAGAATTAAGACATATGACCAGAGCCCAGGTGCGCGAGGCCAGCGCGCTGCAGTGGGGACTTGAGCTGATTATTACAGTGCCTTCCGAGGTGAGACGTCTGGCGACAGAGGTGGACTGGAAGTCCATCGATGGCGTGTGGGACCCATGGGCAGGGACTGGGGTCATCAGTGAAGTGATGGTGGAGCAATGGCCACAGTTGAGATTTATGAACAATGACTGGAACCCTCAGCTGGGTTGGTCTGAGGCGCGTGATGCACTTCAGCCAGGTAACTATCGCATATGGAAGGAGAAGTATGGTGTCTGTGATGCCGTGGTGACCTCTCCTTGGTTTGCAGCGTTGGATATCGCGTTTCCATTGGCAGTTATGGCCAGCCGCGTGGTGGCGTGCGTGCATGTTCCCTCTTACTATTTGACAGATATGACTGAGAGCAGAGCCGCGTACTTCAGACGATTGAGCCAGTCTGGACGCCTGCATGTGATCGGACATCTGGAACATGGACCTATTGGCCGCAGGTGTATGTGGGTCTTGGTGTTCAAAAACCCTTTGGTCAGAGCTAGAATGTTACAAGGTGGAGAAGGTGAAGGCATTGGCATGTTTACTTTCAGTTTGGGCAAGTTCATGGCAGATGGAGATACGACCCAGTATGCTGAACAAGCCCATATTTGAGTCTGTGCTACTGCAGGCAGCAGCTACAGATGGGGGATGTTGGATATTTGGGCTTGTGTATAAGAGCTTAGTGTGTGATCTCAGAATATCAGAATTTCAAAAAAATTGTAGTTCTACGATCGTGTACTGTGTTAAGATCTGCCTGGATAATTACCGACACATGTGAATGTTAATGACCAGGGTAGATATCTTCCGCGGAGGTGACTCGGCCCGCATTGGGAATTTACTTCGGCCACATTTCGGCCCGTCTCGGCCCGAACCCAAAATTGCCCGCCGCAGGCGCAAAATTTTAATGTTAAGTATGGCAATTTGTCAAAAATCGATAAAATTTTGGAAATTTATCGATTTTCCCCTCAATGCGACTCGGCCCATCCGCAACTTTTCCTTCGGCCCGCCTTCGGCCCGGGCCTCCGTGACACGGCCCCGGGCCGGCCAATCCCAGGAAGATATCTTCCCTGTTAATGACGAGTTTGATACCTATCCGCGAGCGTTGAGACTGCTTGGGTCTGGCAGTATTCGTCCCATCATATGCACGCGTTTGCGACAGCTGTAACAAACGCCGGCCTCCCATGGTACCGTGCCGGGTTTGTCCAGCTGGTGACAGGCGTGACAGATATGACAAATATGACAGGTCTCGCGTAAGATGACTGCTCGAGAAGAATAGACTTGCCAAAGAAGATATGGTCATTATCGGGTGACCATGAAGTGATAAGATGATATGACAGTTACAACTTTGCCACTGACGTGTCAGTCAGAATGTGGTAAACGGTAACATTATTAAAGCTGGCATGGAATAATGACTTTCCATTGGCTAGATGAAGATTTCAGGGCGGAAGCCTGTTACAGTTTTGGAGATGTGACACAGACTTGATATATAAGTAAGCTCTGACCGCAGGTCAGGACTAGTGGACTCATTATTGTTTTGCCTTCGCAAGTGCTAGGTGGCTGTTCGCGTGCCAGTGCTAGACCGCTAAAACAGTTCTGCTCACAGCTTTGTACATTAATTCGTACTTTTGGTTATTATGCCGATCTTTCTATGAATATATTTTACTGCTGTTTTTATTCTTTTACATGTTGGAAATTTGGGCTTGTGTATAAGAGCTTAGTGTGTGATCTCAGAATTTCAGAATTTCAAAAATTTTGTAGTTCTACGATCGTGTACTGTGTTAAGATCTGCCTGGATAATTACCGACACATGTGAATGTTAATGACGAGTTTGATACCTATCCGCGAGCGTTGAGACTGCTTGGGTCTGGCAGTATTCGTCCCATCATATGCACGCGTTTGCGACAGCTTACATCAGAGGTTGTGCGTTTGAGGGTGCACCAATATTGCTGTTAGCAATATTGGTGCCAAGTATCGCGCGCTAGAACGCACGAGAACCCCTCCGCTGTTTGAGTTTTTATGCGATGTGCATGAAAGTTATAAGGGCCTATCAGCTTAGCTCGCAGTCGCGACTGCAAACTGAGCTGATGCGGCCACGGATCAGCTCAATCAAGAGCTCAAAAACTTCCTAGGAGTCTAAATGATATATCTATGTCAAGGTATGGCTTACGCGAGGTCGACTTTACACAAAACTTCCGATTTTCTAGATCGTGAGATAAATGCGATTGAAGTGTGCTCTTAAGTATGGTTAAGTATGGGAGGTAACCAAGCGGTAGCGGCCATAACTTTTCAATGCCTGGGTCAATTGTATACCCAGAGCGCGCAATATGTTTAGATTGGTTTAAGCGACATGTTTATCGAATAAAAATATTTTCCGAAGTTTTGTGTAAAGTCGACCTCGCGTAAGCCATACCTTGATGTGCGTTGCGAACGTTGGAAAAATGTTTTCCTAATCTAATTTACTCGCAAACAGCGTGGGGTAGACGTGCAGTGAAGCCTTAATTTAATATTCACGGCCGTGAATTCCAGATTCGGGAGGGCGTAAACCGTCGCGTGTCACGTTTATGTGAGAACTGAAGTCGGCTTGGTTGCAAAGACCTGTCTGGTATTTTCTCCAAGTATTTTCAGACGTGTTACCAAAGTGACTAAAAACCGTTCGATTGCCAATCGAACGGTTTTTGGTCACTTTGGGAACACGTCTGAAAATACTTAGTGTTGTCTCGCGTGTTGTCACCAAGCCTAAACTCACGATCTCACTCCCAATGGTGATAGTACGACGCATGTGCGTGTGACACATAATCTATTCCCCAGAAATGGACAGAATTTCTATTCCCCATTTTGCACTTTTCTATTCCTCGAAAACCATTTTTCCATGGTTGAGCACTGTGATGTTGGGCTTCCCATCAGGCGAATACCCATGATGACTGCGATCCTTCACGATGACAACGGCTGGATCAAAGACTTGCTTCAGCATAGATGCCAACACATTACGAACGGCATGATGTGCCGTGATAGCCCATCCACGCCTGTTACAGACACAGTAGTGGTAGCCAAAGGGGCCAATAGAAGCACCACATGCACATGTATGCACGCCAGCTAGAATAGGCATCGGGGCACCCAATTGCAAAGCCGAGGCGACAACTGCCTGAGTGGGTGGAAGCCGAAAAGAAGGCGACGCGGGGATGGCTGCCAAGTGAGCAGTGGCGCCACGTTGGGAAAGGGAAAGCAACCGAGCTCGAGAGGTAGGCGCAGCTTGGTCAAATACATCACGCCAGTCGGATCCGTTCAAGACCGCAGAAAGGTTCTTCTGCAACTTAATTTTGGGCTGCGCAAAGAGACCCCACCCAAGCTCTGAATCCAACTCAGGTCAACCCACTGACGGGAAGGGATGATCATCTCTCCGGGCTTCAACCACTCGCGATTGTGCGAAGTGCCAAGCGCCTGTAGTGAGGAATGGAGGCTTTGTTCCAACCTCCCCGCCGCCAAATCTTCCCCGTGACTGCAAAGACTACGGAGGCAGCACTCCTCCAAAGCTGGCACCCCAAGCCGCATACGAGCCCACACCTGAGCCCAAGAACCTACGCCCACCCTGCCAATGATAGCCGTTGGATGGATGAGAGACCCAAGCCCCCCCAGGCCGTGGGAACTTGACTGATGGCCACCGACTCCTCGTTCAACGGCAACGGGCTTCCCAGAATCTGCCGCAAGCTGCGCTGCACCGCCTCGTCGAAGTGTAAAGCACCCGATTAAAGAAGATCGGGACGCACATCACGCATCAAATGCAAAAAAATTCGATGGGCAGAGAAACGCAACAACAATGGTTCCTCTTGGGGATCATTCAGCTCCTCCAGCAGCGGAAGGACCGACGTTGATACAGATGCTGAGACCGCCATCTTACCGCATTCCTCGGGCACGAAAGCATCACCTCCAACGGGCACTCCCAGCACCTTAGTCTCCTCCGAGGCCAAAGCAGCTCCTGAGATAGGAACGTCGTTGTCATCAACAACATCTGAAAACTCGGGGGAAAAAACCTTACTTTTCATCACGTTGAGATCCAGCCCGGTCCACATTCGAGGCACAACAAGGGAATGCAAGGCTCACGTCAATCATGATATGTCTGCCCCGGCGTTGACGGAGCTTGAATCGAAGAATGTTCTGGGATCTTCGTTGGCTTGATGTTGGGAAGTGGTTGCACTGGTAGATTTTCTTTCAGGTTAGTTTTCATATAACGATTGTGCAAGGTGTCCGGGGTTTCGGCATGAAGCCGACTTTAAAGCAAGTTCTTGGTTTTGGTGTGATGGGAGCTGTTGCGGCTGCACTGGTTGTTTCCACCCCTCTCTTACAGCTGTTCATAAGTATTGCATAGAAACTTGTTTTTCCTAGTGTACTGCCGATAATTGCAGTGTATGACTAGAATCTGAGTATGAACTGTGTCGCTTGAATTCGCGGTGGAACTGCACCGCTGCCACGTAAGAAGAATATGTAGGTAACATAATATATTTGTGTCGAACAGCTCTACAAGGTTCAAACGTAGCGCGTGTAATAATCATCATACCTCATCAAGGGCATTTCGGAAGTGTTAGTGGGTATCAATTACACTTCATCAATACAGAAAATTTCAATCCAATAGGTTCCTCAAAAAGTATACAAAAATTATCGCAAAGTAATTGCAATTTAAATACTACTCTTAACTGTGTTATATTCGAATTGTGTTGCTTTGTTATCCCTGTCACGAAATTCTCCTTTTGTGCTCGTTACATTCATACTAAGCACAGCCTTTAGCAATATTAAATATGTTTTGAAGATGTCACTGAATCATAGTATTCAAATATATTACTGAACTCATAATATTCAAATTTACAAATATACTTACTGTGTTTTTGGGGCCTTTCCGCAAAGCCTTCTCATTATCTCTTTTACTAGTTTAGACCCTTGGGATGAGGTAAAGCATGTCCTTACTTCAGGGCAGGGGCGGGCTAAGTCCTCTACCACCTGGTGAAGTTGACAGTAACACTAAGGTGTACAGCATACCCCTTAGCTCCAACGCGCAATATATATATTCCCTCTCTTCGATGTTTTCGGTTACTGGAACAATGTCTAACTAAGGATAACGTATTTGTTTAAGCAGTCTTCACCGTGCACATGTCCTTGTAATCCTGCTTCGCCTGCTTGATAAGCTTCTTGTTGATGTCATATGCCACCAGACGGGCAGTGTTTGTAGGCGAGTTCTTCGCGATGTTGGGAACAATTCCACCGTAGAGACCGCCAATTCCACGTTCGGCAACAATTTCAGCAGCAACCTTGCCTGCAATACGGCAAATCCTACAGCCACTCAGGAAGTATTCCTTTCTCGCTATCCCAGAAAATAAAGAACAAAGGTACGCTCACACTAGAGACGAGAAAGTTAAGAGTCGCACCGGTCCAGCCAGCCTGGCCTGTCTTGTCGATCATCTGGACACGACGGATGGTATCCAACGGGTACGTGAAGGCGGTTGCGCTCAAGGTTGCAATGAGAGCTGCGAGAGGGGCGTTTCCGGCGATAGGGCTGCCCTCGCTCTTCAACATATCGTACGCACAGTAGTTAATAGCGATATAAGGGGCAATACCCAATATGCTGGCGTTAATTCCCCTGTAGAAGCTTCCGAAGCCTTCCTTCTGGTACATAGTTGTCAATACTTGCACGATTCCCTTCATTGCGGGGTCAACCGCAAGCCGCGTGCGCACAGTATCCAAAGGGAAGGTCAACAAGGTGGAGAGTGAGCCAGCGAAGGCACCAGCCGCGAGCCTCTCGGGAACGGAAAGGACTATCTTCTCTGTTGGTTCCTTGCCACCGTTATCCTTCTTTGCCTTCTTCACCTTGCGAGCCATCAGTGTGTTCTTTGCCAGATCGTATGAACCCAAACGGAGGGCATCATATGGGATAGCGCGGATCTGTAACAAGACCATCAAACCCACAGCTTTTCGACCAGCAGCTCTCTTCGTCAAGGCAAGTTTTGGACTCGTTTGACAAAGCTTGAGAGATCAGGGAGTCCGTGTGTACGTACCACTTGAGCAAGATTTCCTTTCCAGAACCCGACGATACCCTCGTGCTTGAAGATAGCACCAAAAGCGGCAATAGATCCCTTCTCCCTTGCTGCTTGAGCAACAGGTCCAGTCATCTTAACTTTACCGTTTCCAACCTGCATTGACAACAACCGGTATAACCGTAAACTTGAGAATATGCGTTTCACTTTCGTTCAACTTAATATCACAATTATTTTGTCTATTTCACCAGGGCATATTACCGGATCTTACACAGACTGCATACTTCCAGTAGAGCTTTCCAGGAAAACAAGTACTATTTCATCTTGGCAGGTTTTCCCGGCGACTACAAGCACCCTCAGACTAGCTTCGTGACCCTGCGAGTAACTTGCACGTACCTGCGCAAGAATTTTGATGCGGTCAAGTGGTGCTGTGCAAGTCTTTGCGAACGCGCCGGCGGTGGCTCCGGCCGCGAAAACAAGACCTTCCTCGGGGAAAGAACCGATGAATGCACCTGCCATTAAAAAAACCGGTAAAGGTCAGCTTCACTGACTTACCAACACAGGTTATACTTCCTACCATACAAGAGTACAGTAGCTGACTCTGCTGTCGGCGTGCGTGGACATGAAAACGTGTCGTGTCGAATGTTTTTCGCAAGAGGAGCTTCTAGCAGTTTACAGCACATACACAATAACCCTTTAACTAGTTCCGGGACTTACTTGGCTTGGCCATAAGTTGAGCCATGCTAGGCTTAATAACCTCCGTCTTGCTCTCAACAGCTGGTTTGGATGCACCCATTTTGGCGACTGTGATCAAAGGGCTGGTTGGACAGCTTAAACTACACAAGTGTAGTACCTGAAGGAAGAGTAGTAGCGCTCGACATTCAATAAACTATAACAAACGAGCAGGGCTGTGTGCAGGCAACGAATGCCAGTGAAACAAACATGTTTTGTGACATACGGAACCTAACGTAGAGCGCCCACAACTTTCAAACGATTCAGTATTCAACCTATTCGACAAACTGCGTGCATACGAAATGTGTACATAATGTATTTTAAGGATCCTACTCTGGAATATTTGCTACTCTAAAATTCAGACGGGCGCACACCTCGAAGCGCTTTTTTTTTGGAAATGGTTGCTGGTGTCGGACGACTGTTATGCACGACAACAAGTAGCGGTTAATATCTTGCCCAAATTCCTTGTGGCAACGGTCACGCCCCAGAATCGACGCAAACCTTCATGCGCGAACGTGGCAGCGTACATTCAGCGGTGTTGACCAATCATAGGTTAGTTAATTCAAATTGATGACGGACAAACCTCACCCGAAGTCGGGACGTGTCAACACGAAAATAGATGGGGCGGCATATTTTGGGTTATTTTCGACACGATGGGATGACAAGTGATCGACAGTATGCTTCGATAGTCCTGAGGCACAAATAATTTTGTGGATACCGATCGGTCATACACGTCATCAGTCATTCAAATAGTGTTGGTCATACACGTCATGACTTCCCTTTGGACAAACATCTGTCATTCCACTTCAGCTTTCACCAAATTAATTCAGCGTTCTCAAGTATGGTTGGCCAGATTTTCCACCGATCATTATCTTCTGGCCAATCGATGGAGGAGGCATAGGCATCAGTTTTACATTCTGAATGGTCAGTCATTCACTGAGTGACAGCCTGCCAGTTCGAAACTGGTTTGCATGCACCGCATGGCGGGAAGAGGTAAATCTGCTCCTTATGATTTGGAACCGGGCCAAATTACCCTACCTCTGACCTTTATCCTTGGGTTGGCATGAAGTAAATTACCTTAGCTTAGTCAATCAGCAGCAGCAGCAGCAGCAGCAGCAGCAAAGCGCGAATCCCAACGGGCGACAAATACGAACTTCCGATCTCACGATCGCCAGACGCTAACGATGACAGTGCCACTGCAGTCGCGACGCCACCCACGCGTTATGGCATGGCATGCTGGGACGCAAAAAGCGAAGCACTGTCGCGCACATGATCCTACGGTCAGCTGGCCTAGTGGAGATCTCTTTTTGAGATCGATCCGCCTAGTACTTGCATAATTTTGAACAGCAGCCAAAGCCAAAATAAATTATACTTTTATATAGATTTAACCCTTGATTTTTATACAGCAAGATTTATATACGTGTTCATATACTGGTATGCTTACAGCATCATCGTCATTTATATTATCCAACACAGTAGTTTATACTGTGACATGTCACCGGTATCTAGAGCATAGTAAATTTCAAAAATTAAAAATACAATACGCGAAAATGGGTGTGCCATGCCAGGGCGAGGGCATGGCATGGCATGGCATGGCATGGCATGGCATGGCATCTGACATGGAAATGGAGTCGGAGCCGTGTGCCCGGCACCCGTGTTTATGATAAGGGACAGGGTACGGGCGCTGGGAACTTCGCTAAGTCACATGCTGACTGCTGCGTCTATCGCGTGAGACAGTGACCACAATGAACGTCGCCGGCAGCAGATGGTGAACACATGTCACATCGACATCGCGGACACCATTGCCGCTGCCGATGCCGATGCCGTTGCGTGACTGCTTTACTGTGTCACTCGTTACTGTGACACTCGTTCTTCGTTGACCCATCCCAATCCGCAATTGCATCCTAAAATTCTTCAGCTACAGTACGCAATTTCTTCAACGTTCCGCCGCCTCATGGGGCGAACGGTGCTGTGACTGCTGTGATACACGCAGGGATTTCCAAAGTGCTCGGCTACTTTTATTTTTCAGTTCGCTTATCATAATGTGTAAACTTATGATACTATGTGTGCGCAGGTCATGTCGCAGGTATCCGATGGCGAGGAGGGACGCGCGCTCTTGAGATGTGGAAGTCGAGATTGGCGAATGCCAACCTTGCTTGGGATGAAACCCAACCATATCGAACGTATCGCATTAAGATATAGATATTTCACGTTTGCATCCTTGGCATCTATGCAAAGTATGAGGAGCATTGAGTGGACATAAGTCTTAGGCTGTTTTGGTTTTGGGTTCATGGCGCATTCGCGACCTCTTGGGGTGTGGAAGTCGAGGTTGGTCTAAACCAACCTTGCTTGGGATGAAACCCAATCACATCGGATTATCTTATCGCACCTATCTTAGTTAAGTAATATATATTACAAGTTTGAAGGTCTTTCGAGAACGTTAAGGCGATGGCTGATTTTGTTTTTTGGGGTCGTAATAAATCATGGAAAACAAAATCAGCCTACGAACTTGTCCTAGCCGTTTGAGGCTCAAACCTTACAGGTTCATTGAGTGAAATGTACCGATGAGATAAGTTCGATGTGGTTGGGTTTCATCCCAAGCAAGGTTGGTTTAGACCAACCTCGACTTCCACACCCCAAGAGGTCACGAATGCGCCATGAACCCAAAACCAAAACAGCCTAAGACTTATGTCCACTCAATGCTCCTCATACTTTGCATAGATGCCAAGGATGCAAACGTGAAATATATACGATAAGTTCGATATGGTTGGGTTTCATCCCAAGCAAGGTTGGCATTCGCCAACCTCGACTTCCACATCTCAAGAGCGCGCGTCCCTCCTCGCCATCGGATACCTGCGACATGACCTGCGCACACATAGTATCATAAGTTTACACATTATGATAAGCGAACTGAAAAATAAAAGTAGCCGAGCACTTTGGAAATCCCTGCGTGTATCACAGCAGTCACAGCACCGTTCGCCCCATGAGGCGGCGGAACGTTGAAGAAATTGCGTACTGTAGCTGAAGAATTTTACGATGCAATTGCGGATTGGGATGGGTCAACGAAGAACGAGTGTCACAGTAACGAGTAAGCAGTCACGCAACGGCATCGGCAGCGGCAATGGTGTCCGCGATGTCGATGTGACATGTGTTCACCGTCTGCTGCCGGCGACGTTCATTGTGGTCACTGTCTCACGCGATAGACGCAGCAGTCAGCATGTGACTTAGCGAAGTTCCCAGCGCCCGTACAGGTACCCTGTCCCTTATGATAATTTCCCCAAAAATTCTTGGCGATCCAAATTTCAGATTTTATGATCTAAGATCTGGCCTTCTGGCGTCAATTATGAATGGTGGCATCTGGCGCCAACGCCATCTATTACAGTAGAGCTCTATGGATGTTTTGCAATGAATAGGAATTTCCTAGTTCGGTGTAGTTGGCGGCTTGGTGGCTTGGGCCCTTGGCGCCATCGCCAGACGCCAACCGTGACGCTAAGCTGGCGGCAGCTCATAGTGATAAAAGTTATTAAATTAAATAACTGTGATTATATACACTGGCCCTGGCGCCTGGCAATGGTGCTGATGCTGGCGCACGGCTGGCGCTGGCGATGGCGCTGGCGATGGCGCCTGGCAATGGTGCTGGCGCATGGCATGTGACACGGCATCGGCATCGGCATCGGTATGGCAAGGGAATCGGAATACGGAATCTTCAGGAAGCGCAATAGCGCATCGTGATCGTCGCTTCGTCGGCATGACGACGATGAGATGATGATGATGTACAGTGTCAGTCATTCTCAGTCATGTGACACAGATGTTACGAGATAGAGACACGAGATACAGTACCCTTCCCGTAGTCTCAAGTCTAGACTCTGCAGTGACACAGTCGAGCCCTTTTGACACCTGATCCCAATGCTGTTCCCGTTCCTGTTATTTCAAATACAGCCCGCTGAGTGGTCCACGTCATAGATGCCCCGGCGGGGAAAAGCGGTCTCCACATCGTATCTTGTCGCTCGCTCGTCATCGACAACCAATGGTGATTTGCCATTTGTGCACTTACAAAAGTCGTATTGCAATGGCATCTTTGAGCTGGCATGTTCTGATTGGCTTTCCCGATGGTGAGTGCACATGGTAAGGGCCCTGCCAAAAAGCGGCAGGTTGGAGGAAGGATGGTGTCCACCGTGGGAACGCCATTCGACCTATCCCACCTTCGCACAAGGGAAGCTTATGGGAGCCGATTCATGCGAAAGGTCGCCAAAAGAGAACAATCGTGCCGAACCGCGCAAAAAACGCGATTGAATCGGTTGTCGCGGGCTGTCGCGGGCTGTCGCGGGCTGTCGCGGGCTGTCGCGGGCTGTCGCGGGCTGCTCGATGCTGTTTCCAAATGCTCGATGTTGTCGCTTCGTTTCCAAATTTCGGGAGGAGAGAGCAAAATGTCGAACAACATCGAGGATTTGGAAACAGAGCTCAAAAGTTATGATAGTGACGTGGCAAGAAATAGCATTCGGGTCTGAGCGAGAGGTGCGACCGTAGGATCAGTCGAAGACGAGCGAGCGACAAGCTAGTTATAGCTGCCACGTCAGACGTATATGCTCTGGACTGCGCCTCCGGCACAATCCAGAGCATATACGTCTGACGTGGCGGCTATAACTACCTCTTGTCGCTCGCTCGTCATCGACAACCAATGGTGATTTGCCATTTGTGCACTTACAAAAGTCGTATCGCAATGGCATCTTTGAGCTGGCATGTTCTGATTGGCTTTCCCGATAGTGGGTGCACATGGTAAGGCGGGGCCCTGCCAAAAAGCGCCAGGTAGGAAGCTCCTACCTCCGGCACAGTCCAGAGCATATACGTCTGACGTGGCAGCTATAACTACCTCTTGTACAAGGGGAAATAGCAGGCCGATCCTGTTATTTTCACCTGTTATTCTTCAGATATCAGGTTCGGTGAAACCTGTTCCTCTTGCTGACTTGTCATCTGACATTTTGAATTCCGTGAAAAAAGCTTGGATCATACAGACATATTTCCGATCGACGCTGCACCAGGTGGAATATTTCAATCCAACAGGATGCGAGACCATTTTTGATCCACGCTCATGTGAGCACGCCGCGAGCATGGGCGTTTGGGCGAGCGTCACGTGCCAGTCCGATGTGGCAAAATAACAAGAACAGGAACAGGAGTGGGAGCCCGGATCAAAAGGGCTCGAGTGTCACGAGTAGTCTCTTCCACTCTTCGCGTCGTAGTCGTTACGAGTCCGGTGCCTGGTGACACTGTCACTCGTCAGCGGGCGTCAGATGGCGATGGCGGAGGAGGTACGAAATTAACTCCTATGCTGTTATGGCATTTGGAATTTCTACGGCATGGTCGGCTAGACCGTTGCTTGTTAAGGTGCATATGAAGACATACGTGTTCGTGCTTGCAACCAAGTTCTGTTTGGCATCGTTAGGCACATTTTGAGCTATCGAATGCCTTGATAGGGGGTGTCTAAGGGGTCCAAATTGGCGTTTGTGGGGGGGTAAATCGATCGATTTAAATGTCGTTTAAGCGTGAGATAACTGCATGGGAGTTAAGGTTGCGGACCTGGAGAGGTATGGACGTGGTGCTCCGCGGGGCAATGGGGGTTCGATAGAGGGTTTGGGTCACTCAGAGGGATAGAGCCTACAGATACCTCACGTTGCTCTCCACTAGATTTTACATGTTTACACTCCAGTGCCGCTTTCCTGTATGATCCTTCCCATTGTTGTCCAACCCTAGATTCGTTCTACGAGGAGTCCTCCTCATGCGAATATTTAGACTTCACTAGTATTTCCTAGCTTTGTACACCGATAGGTCATGTGTCACGGTCCTTTACGGACTTGATATATGGCACGACTGTTATTGAACTGCAACAGCTGCTGGATTTGACACCGTGACACCCGAAACTGTCACATGTCACTTCCTATAGTAGGCTGGGTGACCGTCACCAGTAGACGGGAAACACCCGTTAGGTATTTATGTTATCTCTACTTTTATCAATCACACTTTAACCGTTCTGAGATCGTAACCCTCTACTCAGGGTGTATCTCTCCAGCTAGATATATATTACAGCGGAACTATATATCTGACAACAGCTACGCGCAAGAGTTTGGTGGGTATGAGTGCAGCAGTCTGGTGACCAGAAGTGCTTGCTTGAGCCCAATGCTCCTCGTATACTCTAGTGCTCTCACGCATCGCATGCGCTACCACCATCGGGTTGTGAACCCAAGAGCACTAGGTGAACTTCCCGCATCGGCTAGACGAATATAGCCATTGATGCTCGCATGCTGTTCAGTGCATGCTTGAAGCGAAGACGCGTCTTATCAGAACACTTCAGTTCTTCAAGACTTGTCTTGCTTCGCCATCTCGATGCCATATACTTGGCCTCTCGATGACAGATGTCACTCACCTTAGGTGGATGACAGACATTCTGATTGTACATGTCATAGTCGACCGTACTGACAATACTTGACGACTGTATGTCATTATGACACATGACATGACATGACATGACATGACATGACATGACATGACATGACATGACATGACATGACATGTATGACATGTATGACACATATGTCATCGGTCATATCCCTGACAGATCTCCCCTCTTGGAAGTGTTGTGACCTCACAATATAGGGTACATACCTTTTGTATATGTCTTTGATGTCTTTGTTGTTGAGCTGGCCAGTCTTCTTACACCAGTGAGGCGTCCCTCAAGGTGTTTTAGGATATCGGGGGGAACTGAGTCCACTTTAAACCCTCATCTTAGGCTTTAAGCCCTACAGTTCTTAGGATGTAGCCCCCCATATAATACTTGTAGTACTTCAGGGTTAGGATATCGGGGGGTATCTATGAGGAGTCCACTTTAAACCCTCACCTATACAGTTCTTAGGATGTTGCCCCCCTGATTGCTTGGCGTTTCGTATTACAGAGTGACGCTCAGGGTATCTCTGTCCGAGGTTTACGTTACGGAGAGATATCGCGCTTGCCGATCGACGATTCGACCCTTTGGGTACTTGTTTCCACGGCCTTATAATAGTGCATCCACCCGTTCCTCCCCTCCTGAAACTGCTATGGAGGTTCATAGGCCGATGGAATGGAGAACCTTCTTTTCCAAGGTTTGTTTTAATGCAGGCGGAGAAGGCGCTGCTTACGAGATATCGGAGGGATTTGTAAGTCCACTTTAATTCCTCGCCCGATCTGCCAAACTCCTTCCGGTCCGGTACGCGCGCTCTGACGAACATTTCGTAGATGGATTCGACAACGTACTAATGTGAATTCGTTTAGTCATGTGTGTCAAACACAACTCAGGATCACAACTCCATCTACCTCAGAACATTCCGGCAGTTCAGAATGACTGGCCATAAGATCCGAATGACAAACCACGGTCCGGCAAAGGTAGTATAGCAGCTTTTATTATCCACAGATATGGTACCCGCATGTATGCGTACAAGAATTCACCTAATCTGTAAGAAAACAAAAATCCAGGGCCGGTCAAATTTTTCTTATCGAGTTAGTACCCCCGTCAAAGGCTGGCCTATGAGAACGCTATGGATAGTGGACCGCGATCTCGTGAGCCAGTCAGCGAATTCCATAACCATCCACGTGGACACCTTCCCGAGCCAGCCCGTTTTCTTAAGGTGTCCAATTTCCGAGAAAATGGACCCTGAGAGCCGTGCGCAGCTTAAAGAAATTAAAGCAAGATTTAGATGACGACGTTATCTCTGAAACAGACTATCAGGAACTTAAACCTTTAAGACAAGTTTTGTGCAAAAAATCATGAAAACCCATCAAATATACCATATTTGTCAATTTCCCGGCAAAGTTTTCTTAATTTAAGAAATGCCTCTCCAGCTAGGCAGCCAGCGGTCATTTTCCTTATTTCAGGCCATCTCATAAGTCGGAAATCCAGCCAGCTTTTCTCATCGAGTTGGGTACCCCCTCGAAACGCTGGCTGTTTCCTTAACGTCGAGTTTCCTTAAAGGTGAGTGATTACTGTATCTGTGCAAGGGTGTGAATTTGTACAAGGCTCACTACACCTCAGCAAGGAAGGATCAATTTCCTGCTTCTGATACAACATAATGATACAACATTAAGTGCAAGGTATATAGATGATCGACATGTATTAGTATATATTACAAGAAGTAAGGGCAATAGGCTTCATACGACTGATGTTGTCAAAGTACCCTACACCATCGTATCGAGTCTGTGTGTCTGAGTAACCAGTTAACCAACGTGGGACCTTGAATCTGCTGTAAGAATCATAAGTACCCAAGATGTCGAAAAACCAATTTGCTGGATTTGGATCAATATCTGGTACAGACATCTATAACACAGAACACCAACACCAACAAAACCTTCAAAACCGGAATGTGTGTGTTGTGTGATATATATATATATATATCTATCTATACTTGTACATGTATTGTATGTGTACATTATCTGTATCATATAATGGAGTGAAGTATGTATGTATAATGATTCCACCTTCCCCCCTCAAGGAAGAGTGATAACCACTAGGCAGTTGTCAAGTGCCTTATATACTCCATTAGGCAGTATGCAACCTTATAGGAAGCAGCCTTACAGTCCTGGGGATGTTGCCCTGCAGTTATTGGGATGCAGCCCGACAGTTCTTGGGTAAAGGCCTCCACATGGCTCGTAGCATACTACACCTTCTTCACGTGCTCGTGAGAAGAATTGCTTGTCCAACACCCTCGTGTCCACCTTCTCAGGCTTCAGGATGCTTTCACCTTCAAAATGTTCACTGCTGTACACTGCAGGGGTGCCCTCTCCATGCGTACCTCGCGTGGGCCGCGTACCAAACTCAGCGCCTTCCAGGCTGCCCTTGCTAGCCTCCCAGAATCGACGACCAGCTCCGGTTGGTCCGTGTCGAACAGGACCGTATGATGGCACTCTTCTAGCTCCTCCTGGTAATGCAAATCGAACAAGGGATGCACTGGGCCAGTGCCCAGCTGTTCCCTGGCCACCATCTTGCAATAGTTGGCGACCTGCACTTCTGGCGTGGCCTCCACCCCGATGGGAGGGTCACCAGCCAGCGTGAAGCACAAGCTGTCGCAGAAACTCTTCGCACAGAATTCTTCCACGCCTGCGTGAAGCGCAGATGTCTCTTCTCGGTCATGCCTTGCCCCAGTCTCATCCGTCGTAGATGGCAGTGGATAACGCGAGGGCACATCGGCATTACTGTTCTTGGCTCCCTGACGATACTGCACCGTGAAGTCAAACTCCTGTAGGCTGATCGCCCAACGTAAATGCTGACCCTGAAGGTCAGACTTCTCCATCAAAGTGGTGAGTGGCGAGTGATCTGTCACCAGCGTGCAATGCACTCCATGCAAGTACTGCCTCAACGTGCGTACTGCCCACACCACTGCCAACATCTCACCTTTGAAGCTGGCATACTGCCTCTCTGTCTTGCTCAGAGATCGGCTGATTGCCATGCATATGTACTCTTCTCCACTGTCGTCCTTCTGGCCAAGCACTGCGCCAATGCCATAGGTGCTCCAGTCAGTGTACAATATGAGGGGTCTATCGTAATCGATTGGCCTCAAGCACCTTCCAGCGCAGAGCGCATCCTTCAAGTCCTGTAGCGCCTGATCCTGCTCCTTCCCCCAGGCTCTCTTGATATCTGTGATCTCCTTCTTGAGCAAATCGTTGAGGGGGCGCGTCATCTCAGAATAGTTTGGTCCTCCTGACTCACCCACCAGACCCTTGTAATAGTTCATCATGCCCAGAATGGAGCGGAGCCCAGTCTTGTCCTGAGGCCTCGGGAGGTCCTGTATGGCCTAGCTTGCACTTCGCCTCCTGAACACCGATAGAGTTGTGCCCAATGCGATAGCCCAAGAAGTCCACAGTGGCTGCCCCAAAGGTACTCTTACCCGAGTGAAGCCTTATGCCAGCGTTCGCCAAAGTTTGCAGTGTCTCCTCCACGTCCTTCAGATGCTGCTCCGCGGTGGTGTCGGTGTAGATGGCTACTGCCCCGTGGTACTTGTCACAGTACTGTTTTCGAAAACAGTACTGTGACAAGTACTAACGCGGTGGAATTTTTTTTCGGTACCCTCCTGTTTAATGTTGATGATAGTCTATCCATCATATAATAGTATCATCCTCGGGACCCGAACTGAGTTACCTTATGCCCCATTGGTCGACCGACTACGTATAGTGCTCTCACTGGTTGCATGTTGCCACTTGGGTAGTACTTTATGTGATATAGTGGTTACGGCCTTGTGTGAAAAATGGTGTCACCTCTTTCAAATTTTTTTTCTGCGAGATTTTGGCATCAAGTATGCCCCGCAATCATGCAAATTGAAGATATGTAGCATGCCCAACGACGTGGGATTTCGTGGGCCCGCTGGCATACCGTGATTTGTTGCAATTAGCATGGTAACATCCACCCTACATGTGAAAAACCTAATATATTCCTAATATAAAACATTGGTGACTCACTCCAACTTTTGAACGAAGTCATCTCTGATGCCAACAGATACGACAAAGAACTGCATGTGGTCTACCTGGACCTTAAACAAGCCTTTGACAGAGCTGATTTCTGGATGAGCGACCTCGCACTTGACAAGCTTGGCTTCCCCAAAGAAATTATCGAGATTGTTTCAAACATCACTGATGAAGCCACCCGCACGGTCCTCACTGAGAAAGGCTTAACAGACGAATGGTCACTTGAGTGTGGAGTGCCGCAAGGGGAAGTTCTTAGCCCTCTCAGGTTTGTAGCCATCATGGACATCTTAGCAATATGGCTGGCCAAAAGGGCAAACGGAGCCAACCCGAGTGGTGCAACCTATATATGGCTACACCATGCACACTAGGAAAGATAGTACTGGCATTGATGCCTCACACCTCCCGGCATCAAATTCGATGAATATGAATTCACCCCCAAATGTCTTCGCTCGTTTTTTCTGTGACGACATTATGCTTATTGGCAAAACAAAGGAGGAAGTTCAAGATATGTTGGTGGTCGTTAATGAATTCATGACATACATTGGAATCCCGGTCAATGTGAAAAAATCCAAATACTCATTCAGGAAATGTACGAGAACCACAAAGGCTACCACTAGGAGATATAGTGACTCTGATAAATTGCTGATGTCGGGAGGCCGTCTCCTGGTGGACCAAAATGCGGCTGGCCCAGAAATCAACGCGGGATGGTCCCCGCATGAGACTCCAGAATACCTAGAATACAGTAATGTAACTGAAACCAATAGATACCTGGGGGTTTGGTATTCATTAAATGGAAAATGGAACCGTCAGACGGAACTCCTCACGGAAAAGTTGCAGTCTTCCCTTGCGGCAATTCAACTTCAAAATCTGACCTTGCACCAACTCAGATATGTTGTGAATGCAGTAATTGTCCCGAGGATGGCGTACCCGCTGAAAGTCACTTCTATCATTGCCACCTCCTCAGAAAACGTTGCACGTTCTCTTGATTGTAAAATAGCAAAATTCATTATTAACTACATGGGATGCCCCACGGACACAAATCATCAGATTGTTTGGACACCAGTCTGTTATGGTGGCTATGGGATTGACAGTATTCAGGATGCGGCTGCTGCCACGTGCATCACTGAAACTATGTCCACTCTTTGCTCTGCAAAGGAGCACAACTACTGGCAAACTGACCACACTGATCGCATAAATGACCCCATGCTTATCTCCCTTTATAGAAAGTACAGTGACGCATGGCTTAAAATTATGTTGCACAATATGGAAAGGGAAAGGAAAGACCCCAAAAATCCCATCAATGGATTCCCACTCTCTCACTACACAATATACAGGAATGTCCAAGGAAAGCAATTTAACTGGATGAAAAGGACTAGCACCATTATGGCCTCTATGGGCTATGCAATTGACTCCAAGCTCTTCTCTGAATGCGAAACAGGATATAATAACCTTGTCTCTTCTATTCAGAAATCACTGTATGACTCAAGCAATGTGAGCAACGCCATCCAAAAATACAATATCAAGCACACTGGTTTCTTTCTTACCCCCTGCGGTGGGATGCTGAGAAGATGGTCCGATATGAAGCACACTCTTGGTGTTATCGGAAATAAGCCCCCAGCATGGTTGGAAAGTTTGTTGGAGTCTGACATGATAATAAACCTGGAAAACCACGACCCTAAAACTAGATATGTCAAACAATGCTACAGGGATGCGCATGACACCCCTGAAGTAAATGAGTTTCACTGGAAAGGTAATGGTGACAAATCTTCCATCACTCTGATTCGTATTCAAAAACTTGACATGGAAGCAAATACCTTACATTATTTTAAGTACACCCCAGACCACTTAGAACGTGAAAACTTTATCAAGATCGAACAGGTCTTTCAATGCCATTATGACAGTGAATACCAAATAACAGCGGATGGCTGCATGCTCCTTTCTGTAGGAGAGACCATTGACTGTGAAAACAATGACACTCCCCCTATCAGCGTGAAATCGGATGTGCTAAACCTGGAAGCTCATTATGACTACATTGCGGACCGCCAAAAAGAGATTCTCTCTGCTCAGCTTAGGTACCGTGCCGCGGATGGAGAGAGCGCTTACAGCTGCCACAGTAACTCAGAAGAGGATGATAACCCTAGCAATGGAAACAGCATTCCTCAAGAGTCAAGACCACTATGGCATGGCTAGTGACGGTTCACTGTTTGCGGGGAAGAAAGCGGCTTGCAGTGGTGCGGCATACCTGCTTAAAGAAAGGGGGGACACCTTTTCGGTTAGGAAGACTAACATCCCTGCCAGCAGTGTCTCAGTGATAATGCATATATATAGTGATAGTGTCATCAGTGTTAATGCTGATCACCGATTGATTAAAGCGGATATCCAAACACGTAGTTCTACATCGGCCGAAACCATCGGGCTCCGACTTCTATTAGAGGACCAAAAGGACCACATTCTTAAGTCCGTGACTCCAATGATTCATGCCATCGACTAAATGGCAACGATTACAGCGGTAAATAAGGACAGTGCTCGTGAGAAGCTTCGGGAACCAAACCGACGTGAGCTGCAGGCAGTCGGATTAATCCTTGAGGAACTTGGCTTCTACAGTGGAGAAGACCACAGCAGGATTATCCTGAAATGGATCAGGGGGCATAATAATGACAGACTCCATGATAGAGTTGACAGAGCCGCAAAGAGGGCCTCTTTCAGGAAAGGGGCAAACGCTCCGCGTTTCGACCCTTACGAAGAACTACCCTATTCTCCCTTTTATATGGAAGTGCCAGTTGCGGGAGATATCCGGAACCACATCAGGAGAATCCAACGCCTTACTCGCTTTCATACCTGGAAAGCCATGTCGTCTCAAGGGAAGTATATTAGAATGCTTGAGGACCACAATGTTCCTCCCACCAAGGATATCTCAAAAGTCACGGCTAAAGCTTACACAGCGGCCAGAAGCAGAGAAATCTTGGGCCTTCAAGCTTCACCCGCACGGTCACATAAGCTGGGGGTTATCTCGTCCTCACCTGACTGCCCGTACTGCCAAACAGGAACCAAATGCACCTTCTCCCACATTCAACTGGATTGCCCGGGCCCGGGTAACTCGATTGTATACCTTAGAGGAGAACAAGATGATGAACTCAGAAAACATGTGGCGGCTGAGCTTACAGGGGAACCAAAGCTGCTGAATCCAGGGAAGGGCTCCTCCTTCATTGACATCTGCTCTGAAACTCTTTTTCCACTTGCCGATCTCCGCCGCGACGAGATGAAGCGGAAGCTTTATCTCCAAGCATTGCCGGAATCAGGAATGTACCGCCCGTCTGCTTCCAAGAAGGGTACCATTGCCATGACAGCGCACCGGTTGCCCATCTACACGCACATGGTGTTGAAGCAGTGCAGCGTAACAAGGGCGTGGGTGGTGGTGAGTTCGTCCATATACAAGTGGGCTTCATGTACTGCGTACCGTACATGCAGTAAGTACACACCAGCGGGGGAGGAAGCTGGCGCATCATGGGGCGGAGCCGCAACGCGTTGGGGAAACGACCTCTGGGGTTTTCCATGAACCAGTGTTTTGGCTCCAGGTAGTCGATGATTTGCAATGTTCGTCGCACGATTTTGTCAGCTTGAGGAAGATCAGGGGGTCCTCCAGTGGTGCGCGCTTGACTGTACTGTCTACAAGGGGGGCTTGCCCAA
Source organism: Cymbomonas tetramitiformis (assembly GCA_001247695.2). Taxonomy (NCBI): domain Eukaryota; kingdom Viridiplantae; phylum Chlorophyta; class Pyramimonadophyceae; order Pyramimonadales; family Pyramimonadaceae; genus Cymbomonas; species Cymbomonas tetramitiformis. Next base: position 30,594 of record LGRX02016882.1, on the reverse strand, counting down.
ACGACATCGAAGAATCCAGGCGGGTATTGCGTGTAGTCCCACTGTAAGATGTCCTGCACATGAGTGGGATGCCAGATGTGCTCGGAGTCGAGGGTCACCACTGAAGCGGTGGGGAAGCAATTTGGGAACTCTCTCTCCACCGAACCAGTGCCGCTGAAAAATACAAGGATTCTGGGCGTGCGGGTTGCTTCTGTCTGAATCGCCAGTAGCTCTGTCACCAGTGCCAACGACCCATCTTCCGTGCGTTCTTGACGCTCCCATGGCAGAGGGGTATCATGTTCCATCTGTTCGAGCTGGTCCAGTTCATCGCAGGGGTTGGTGATGAGGTGGGCCAATGTCGTCCCAGCTTGAGCAGAGTGACGGCCACGTTGCTCACGTCGCCGGGTGGCTTCGTCGCGAACTTGTGCTTCCATGCGCAGCCTCGCTTGCTCGAATTCTCGAAGGTTGGGCCTCCGCGTTCGAGTTTGTCACGGGTCCTCCATTGGTCGTGGGCTTTGGAGTAGCCTGTCCAGCGAACTTTCCATTCTTCCACCTCTTTTCCTCGTACAGACCGCACCCGACGTGCGAGGATGCGCTCAACGTGTGCTTCTTTCTGACCGTCCACTACCACCTCTTCAGGCACTGCCAGGTGATCGCGCGCGGCGAAAGCGTCTTGACCGCTGGTGTACGGCTTGAGGCGATGTTGAGCGAACACGTCGTGTATCCGCCAGTGAGGAGGGAGGCGTAGGCGGTAGGCTACTGGAGCTCCCCTGTCGGCCTCTGGCATGGTCATTTGCATATCGCTGAAGAAGCGTTCGGTCACAGGGACTGGTCCATGCCAGCGTTTGGTCAACTTCCTACAGATGGAGCGATCCATTACTTTCTCTGTAAGATGTTTCGCTTCTATCCAGACCAGATCTCCAACAGCATACTCCCGCTGTCCGTGCCTGCGATCAAACTGCTCGCGCTGTCGTTGTTGAGCCAGCTCCAACCGCTGTCTGGCGTCCCGCAGCTGTGACGAAAATTTCGCGGCCACTTCGTGGGCGGTACCTACTCCCCCTGTTCGTCGTCCAGCGGTGGACTGCGCGGCCTCCAGGAAGAGGTCCAACTGCGATAGCGGCGAGAACCCAAAATACCAGCTCAAATGGTGTGAAGCCAGTAGATTCACTTCTGGAGTCATTGATCGCGAACTCCACGTTAGTGGTGAACAAGTCCCAGTCCTCCACATTAGCGTCCACGAAGGACCTGAGCATGTCTTCAATGACTCTATTGCTGTGCTCCGCCTGCCCGTCAGACCGAGGGTTGTACGGCGTGGTGCGAGCCACTTTTACGCCCATTAGTCTCATAAGTTCTTGCCAGAAGGCATCCTGAAACCGCGGGTCGCGGTCAGAGACAATTTTCATAGGCGCGCCATGCAAGCGCCACACCGAATCAAAGTAGATCCTGGCCACCACGGCTGCAGAGCTGTCGCCGAAGTTCATCGGTATGACGTGGACCATCTTCGTCAACTTGCACGTGAAGGCCACAAAAGCGTCATTGCCTCTCTCTGATACTGGTAAGCCGGTGACGAAGTCCACTGCGACATCTTGCCACGGTCTATTCGGGATGCTGTGAGGATTTAGCAATCCATCTGGGTAAGTTCCCCGCGGCCTCACCGACTGGCACACCGCGCAGGATGCAACCCAGGTGCCCACGTCCTCTGCAGCACCACGCCAATAAAAGCGTCGCAGCACTCTCTCCAGAGTCTTGTCTCTCCCAGTATGACCTGAGGACAATGACTCGTGAGCATGGCGAATCACTACCTCCCGAAGTGGAGAATCCTCCCCCAGCACCAACTGATATCTCCCTGCTGCAGTTCTCCAAACTACCTCACCCACCAGCCTGAAGTCCTGTAGGCACTGGTGTGGCGCTGCTTTCACCTTTTCTCGCAGCGAACGGAGTGATCCCTCTCGGGTGTACTCCGCCTTCAGCGCCCGCAGGAACTTCGAGTCTGACTGCTGGGAGATCGTGTCTCTGAAGTCCGCTGCCTCACCCGTTCTTATCACAGCGGGGGTCGTTCGTGGATGTCTCACGCGCGCCGGCTGCGGTTTGGCGGAAGGAGCGTGCACTATCAAGACAGGCCAGCGAAGATCGAAGGCCTTTCCATCTGGGTTCTCGAAGAACTGATTGGGCTCGCCCTTGTCATCGTGAGTAGGGACGACCTCCACGATCTGCATATTGGCCTTCCTGAATAGCTTACGCCACGCGGGGAGTTTGGACTGGTGATCTGGCAGGACGAAGACCGCAGAAGTGTTCTCCGGGTCCGCCTTCCATTCTGCGATGTACTTGTTCAGAATCGCCTCCACAGTAATGTGGTTGGAGTTGTATGGAGGGTTACACCAAACCCGAAGACCCCTCCATTTCTCAGAGAGGCAGTCTGTCCAGAATCGATCCGCCTGTCTGTTGCGGCCGCCGAGGTCGCAGCAGGCGTCCACGTCGAAGGGTCCAAACTTCTCGATGTACTTCGAGGAGTACTCTGCGCGAACGCGCCAATTCTGCGAGTCTTCCGGGAGGCGATCTTGTCGCTTCCGTGGGGAAAGGGTCGAGGGTGGTACTGACTGCTGGGGCACCTTCGGTGGGAGTGGTGAGCTCGCTGGCGCCTTTTCAGTGGGTGCCGTTGAAGCATCAGCCCGTGGTGCAGGCGTTCGCGTCTTCAGTGACACCGACTGCGGGGGTGCTGGGGTCGTAGAAGCTTTTGCAGCCCGTGACATGCTCCTCGTTATCCTTATCTGAGGTGGAGCTCGGTCAGGGGGTTCGTGTGGAGTTTCTGTCGGCTTCGCACCTTTGGCTTCGGGCCAGTCAGGCATGTCGAAGTCGAGGTCATCTCCCTTCGCCCCTTTATAGAGCTTCGGATTGACGAGGGCGATGGTCTCCCCCAGGCCCATGGCTTGCTCCGCCACGGAGAGGGTCTCCACTGCTGAAAGCCAGCAGTCAACTGTCTGGGCCCAGTGGGGATGAGCTGCGGGTGGTGAGCTGGAGAAGTATTCAGACTCCAGCGTTGCCAGTGGGTCCTTCGGCAGGTCCGAGGTGGGGTCAATCACTCCTGCTTCCTTCAGCCCTTCACGAACGTCCTTGTCTTTGAAGTCAGGTCTTCTGGACAAGGCGTCTGGCACCAACAGTAGTGCCCCCTTGATGTACTCCATGCGCGGGACTCCCACCTCCACCAGATCCATGTACCAGCGTGCCTGCCGGCGGCTGAGCTCTCTGCCAGGTTCCATCAACCACTCAAGGGGGCGGTGATCGCCCTGGATGCGGAAGTTGGTAAAAATGAGGTAATGCCGCCAGGTGACGGTGGTACAGTGGTGCAGGGCGCCTAGTTCTCGCTCGCCAGTGTGGTAGTTCTGCTCAGCGGCCGAGAACTGGCGGCTCTCGTACGCTATCACGCGCAGGCCGAGACCATCTCCATTGTCTTGCATCAGTACTCCCCCAAGGGCGATGCCGCTGGCGTCCGTCTGCACCACGAAAGGTGCTGTACCGTCTGCAGCGCCCTTGATGTTGGGTAAGGCGAGTACTGGTGCTGAGGTGAGGGCCTTCTTCAGTTCCTCGAAGGCCCACTGCTGCATGGGACCCCACTCCCAGGGTACGTCCGACTTGGTCAGCCGGGTAAGGGGTTGAGCGATCTCGGAGAAGCAGTGAATGAATCTACGGTAATACCCCGCCAGGCCCAGGAACTGCCTGACGTGGGTGACCGTCTCCAGCTCGAGCCAGTCCCTCACTGCCGCCACCTTGTCATGGTGGGGTCTGCAGCCATCCGCAGAGATGCAGTGACCAAGGAATCGCAAGGATTTCTTCAACAGTTGACACTTGGACCTCTTGAGGAAGACGCCCTTCTCCCTGCACGTCAGGAGCAGCTGCTTGACGTGCTCATAGTGCTCAGCGGCGGTGTTGCTGAAAACGACAACGTCATCAATGAAGATTCGGACAAAGGGAAGATGACCCAGAGCCCGCTGCATTCGTCGCTGGTATTGAGATGGCGAGTTCTGCAGACCTTGTGGCATGACCAACCACTCATATGACCCCATCTGGGTGGTGAAGGCAGTCTTCTCGACATCTCCTGGAGCCATCGGGACTTGCCAGAAGCCATCCACCGCGTCGAATGAGGAGAAGAACTTCGCACCTGCATCTCGTCGAACATCATCTGGATGTCCGGAAGGGGGTACTTGTCCTTCACTGTTTGGCGGTTGAGGAGCCGGTAATCGATCACCAGTCGCAGCTCCTTGGGGTTCCCTGGTTTGGGGACCATCAGGCAGGGAGCTGCATAAGGGCTGGACGAGGGTCGGATGTAGCCCTTGGACATCAAGGTCTCGACGCGCTCTCGAAGTTGGCGGAGTTCCTCTGCAGACTTCTTGTAGATGCGCTGGCAGGGCGGCCCCTTCTTGCTTAGTTCAGGGTCCAGGTTAATGTTGGCCTCGTCTTGGGGATCATGCCTGAGACCATCGATGTTCGGCAGGGCAGTCGTCATCTCCTTCTCGTACTCCGAACCCCAGAAGTCTTGGAACTTGAGGGTCCACTCGGGGTCCACTTCTGCGTCTTCAGTGTCCGCAGCAGGTTTGGCGTCCTCAGTGTCGACAGCCGTCGCTGCGAAGGCAGAAGTCGTATCACCTTGGGATTTCTCGGTCATCATGAGCCAGGCGGGTTGTATCCCCGGGTCATCGTTGCCACGCATCTTCTGCGTCTCCGCGTACACCAAGTACTTCTTCAACTGGGCGGGGGTCAGGAACACTTCGTCCACCAGTCCCGCACAAGCCGTGCCCTTTGGAGACTTATCTCCGGGTGCCTTCCCAGGAGAGCAACCTGTGATGGTGATGCGGTCTCCAATCTTGCCACCGCGGGACTTCCTGAGGAAGGACACAGAACCGTTCCCCTCGTAGCCCAGGGTTACGGGGGAGTGACTGCGCAGCCATCTTCCGCCGAGGATAACGTCCACTTGTATGCCCAGAGGTAGAATTCGAAGAGCAAGGGCGTTCTCCGTGTAGGTGCCCGTGGTGGTGTGCGTGTTGAACTTGGCGTACGCGGTGGCGCCTGTGATCTTTACAGATCCATCCGCTAAGGTGACTCGCATCTCGGAACCAGCTCGTGTCGTGAGGCCACATCGTTTAGCACTCTGCTCCGAGATGAAGTTGTCAGAAGCTCCCGAGTCAATCAGCACCTTGACCGTGTGCCCTCTGAGGGTCGCATAGAACACCAGTAGCAGCGGTCCTTCTTCGTCATGCGCCGCTGCGAGAGTACCCTCAATGTCGGTCTTCCACTGAACTCCCCCATCCGTGCGTATGCTTTTGCACTTGAGGTTGGGGAGAAGGTTGTCCGAGGCGTCGCGGCACTCCTTCGACGTTTGCCTACACGCGGCGTAGAACTCCTCATCCAGCAAGTCGATATCTTCAGTCGGATGGCTGACGAGGTTGTCTGCGCTCGCTGTCAGCAAGGCGCCCGTTGAAGTGCATTCGCTCGGGGTGGGGCTGACATGAGTGGTGTCGCTGGCGGTGGGGCTCACATGCGTGGTGCCGCTGGTGGTAGGGCTCACATGGGTGGTGCCGCTTGCTGTGAGGCTCACGTGGGTGGTGCCGCTCACTGTGGGGCTCACATGGGTAGTGGCGCTGTTGGTGAGACTGCTGTGGCTGAGGGGGTCCTCGTCATGCTGGGGGCTGCTGGTGGGGAAGTCGAGGGCGAGTTGGTGAGAGCTCCGGTGATCAGCTCCCGCCTCAGGGGTCCCAGCTGCCGCCATCTGCTGGGTGTAGCAGAGCGAATCAACCGAGGACTCCTCTTCCATCACCTCGGGGTCTCCAGCGATTGGGTGGCTGTCCAGACGGGGCAGCGCATCCTCTGCTTCGTGCGTCCTGACGGTGGTCATCTGCTGGGTGAAGCAAAGCGAGCTGGAAGTAGAGGTCTCCTCTGCCACTTTAGGCGAAGATCGTGCGCAGTCGGGTGGATCTTCAAGGTTTCCTCCGCCGGGGTAGTCGGCGCGTCAGCATGGAGCGAAGATGCCGTCTCTGGCGTGGGCTCGCCCAGCGGGGACGACGGAGGGGATACTCCTAAGGGGCTGGGACCCAGCTTCCTCATCTTGTACTGGTGTACCGCGTGTAAACTGCACCAGGCGCCAGGTAGGCCCACGTCTCCCGCTGTCCCGGGTATCGTGCCCACTTCAGTGTCCAGGGTGCAGAGAGATGCCGAAGACCTCGCTGCTGCTCTTCGCATGCCCTCCTTTTCCCACAGTCTGTTGCCAGGGGAAGACTCCGGACTCGAGGTGGCGATCGCCTCCAGCTGCTCGGCGGGCGACAACTCCCTCCAAGTCGCGTAGAGGTCGGAGGGACTAGCGCTAGGGGACTTGAGGACTTGTTGGCGGCCGTCGTGCGAGAGGAGGTGCCACAATGCTATGCGCTGATGACCCTCCCTGCGATCTTGAGGTTCGCGGGCAATGCGTGCCCTCTCCGCCAGTTGGTTGGCGCGGTTCACGTGCTCCTCTGGCGTTCGGCTCCCAGAGCGTATGCGGCTGCGGGTGCGCTCCCACATCTTGTCCACCAGGGCCTTAGCAGCATCTGGGGATTTACGTAGGGCTCTGCGAACCTTTTGCATGGCGACCTCGAGAGGGAGGGAGTACAGATCCCTCTTCCAATGCCACGCAGTTAGCCTCCTTCGCGGGTCCGCGAGATTGGACTGGTAATTGGGTAGTGGTAGAACAGCGCGCGGTTGGGGGTGAAGATCACGGGGCCTTCCAAGGTTGCTGACCATGATGGGGGGCCTGTGTCGGGGGACTCGCCGCCCCCTCCGACCCTCGATCCTTGCCTGTGTATAAGCAGGGCCATCATCGAGAGGTAGAGACGGCTCGTCGAAAGGGGCACTTTCTGCAAGGGGGTGACTGGTCAAGTCATCCCTCGGAAGTGGCGGGGCATCAGCTGAGCGGTAGGTGCGTCGCAAGCGGGTTCCAGAGGTGAAGGCCACGCTCTTGGGATGAGGTCGATGGCCCCAAGCCCTACAAATTATTGGCCTGTCCACACGCGTGGAAATTCAGATGAACGACGCGTGGATTGCAGATGGACGCCGTATGGACGCTTTTTTTGCAAAATCCACACGTGTGAAAATGTCTAATTTGCAAAAGTGATGTTCATACGGTGTCCATACGATAAATCCACACGTCGTCCATACGTGTGCTCCCGTGTGGACGACGTATGCTAGTTTACCTGATTTTATTACGCGTGTGGACGCTCCGTACACTGCCCGACCGTATGGATAGGTGCCGTCCATACGCATGAACCGTTGGAAATTGCTGTCCACACGTGCGGACAGCGAGGAATGCCGCTTCTACCCCTCCTCAGCCATATGGACACCATGGGGACGTGTCCCTGGACGGTACCGACGCGTACGGACGACGTGTGGACGGGCGTATGGACAGTGTGAGGCCCGTGCCGTGCCAGTCTTTTGCGCTTGTCCGCACGTGTGGACAGCCATTGCACCCGGGCCTGGGTGTACCCGAGCACTGCTTGCCCCTTCCTCAGCCACATGGACACCATGTGGACGTGTCCCTGGACGAACCCATGCGTACGGACGACGTGTGGACGGGCGTATGGACAGTGTGAGGCCCGTGCCGTGCCACTCTTTTGTGCTTGTCCGCACGTGTGGACAGCCATTGCACCCGGGCCTGGGTGTACCCGAGCATTTCCTGCCCCTTCATCAGCCACATGGGCACCATGGGGACGTGTCCCTGGACCGTACGGACGCGTACGGACGACGTGTGGACGGGCGTATGGACAGTGTGAGACCCGTGCTGCGCCACTCGTTTGCGCTTGTCCGCACGTGTGGACAGCCATTGCACCCGGGCCTGGGTGTGCCCGAGCATTTCCTGCCCCTTCATCAGCCATGTGGGCACCATGGAGGCGTGTCCCTGGGTCGTACCGACGCGTACGGACGACGTGTGGACGGGCGTATGGACAGTGTGAGGCCCGTGCTGCGCCACTCGTTTGCGCTTGTCCGCACGTTTGTACAACCATTGCACCCGGGCCTGGGTGTGCCCGAGCGTTACTTGCCCCTTCATCAGCCATATATGGGCACCATACGTAGGGGCGTGTCGCCGAACGAACCCATGCGTACGGACGACGTGTGGACAGACGTATGGGAGATCGGAATTCGCCAATCCTGGCTTCGGGCACTCCGGTCCTTGTGAAAGGACCGGCATTTTTATTTAATTTTCGTCGGTACTACCCCCGCGTTTCATTCCTCTCAAGCACAATCATGCCCATATCGAGTATAGCACCCAAAAGAGGTTCGGAATAAATTCTTGGACACCCAAATATGGTGTCAAAACACTCAAATATCAACCATATCGAAAAAACGCGGCAGATAGCCCCAAATCACTTGGGTCCTTGTGACAGGACCGTGATTTTGGGCAGTAGCCATATATCGATACAATTATCACATATCCGAGATATGGATATACCGCGCCTTGTTTCGTTGTGAAGAGAATTTACTTTTCAGGAGGTCGATGTATAATGAGAAGCTCGGCCACTTCGACCGCGCCAGCGTACCCCCGCGCCAGCGTACCGCGCCAGCGTACCGCGCCAGCGTACCGCGCCAGCGTACCGCGCCAGCGTACCGCGCCAGCGTACCGCGCCAGCGTACCGCGCCAGCGTACCGCGCCAGCGTACCGCTCCAGCGTACCGCGCCAGCGTACCGCGCCAGCGTACCGCGCCAGCGTACCGCGCCAGCGTACCGCGCCAGCGTACCGCGCCAGCGTACCGCGCCAGCGTACCGCGCCAGCGTACCGCGCCAGCGTACCGCGCCAGCGTACCGCGCCAGCGTACCGCGCCAGCGTACAGCGCCAGCGTACCGCGCCAGCGTACCGCGCCAGCGTACCGCGCCAGCGTACCGCGCCAGCGTACCGCGCCAGCGTACCGCGCCAACTGCACAAAATGACATTTTGGAGTTCGTACGTTATCCGTACGGCGTCCGTACGGCGTTCGTACGCTCGGCTTAGGTTTCTAGCGTATGGACAACGATGTTCATACGTTCCATGTCACATCCGCGCGCATGCACCGACACTTACGTCAAGGTTGCGGTAAACTCGTCGTACACACGTTAGATTATGGATGGACGCTATGTGTTGTCCGTGTGGATTCCGCAAGCATTCTAGTCCATGAGAGCGGTTGTCCACACGCGTGGAAACGTCAGTTAGCTGTCCATGTGGGGTTCGTACGAATTTTCGTATGAATAAGCACATTTCCGTACGTGGGCATGTCCCATGGACGGTCTGTCCATGTGGTTGGAAAAATCAGCACATTTTGAACAGTCCGCATGGATGGATAGGGAAAGCACACGATGAATTACGAGTTTTCGTACGACTTTATAGTGTTTGTACGCTTTTTGTTGAAAAATGTCCACACGCGTGGAAACGTCAGTTAGCAGTCCATACGCTGTCCATCTGAGTTAGCCTTGACTGTCCGTATGATTCATGTCCCATGGACGGCCTTTTTAAGACCGTCCATATGACATGAAACTGGACCTCATGGAAAATAAAAACATACAAACCGTATGGACAGCGTACGGACAGCACATTTTACCACAGGGAATACCGTATCGAAAAATACGATTAAAAAATCGCGAACGCGTGACACATGCGATGCGATGGGCAGTATTAGTGACACCCCCCGACTGTGTCACCCGTGTCACGTATAGCGAAACAGAGTGACACTTAATACCAAAATTAAAATAAACAGAGTATCCAGTAATCGTCGAAGGATCTTAAATCGATCTGCGATTTCTCCCGTCCGTTGGGGGTACCCAACTAAAGTTGAGCCGTTCAATGTTTTCAGATCGGGAACATCGGAAGGTCCGAAGAGATTTCTGGGGGACAACGGAGGAATGTATCGTATTTTGATCTCTGGAATCATATATGGACTGTCAGATTCGGAAAATTACCACTGTTAAAAATGAACGGACCAGTTTAAGTTGGGCAGCACTACCGTCCGTTGACGATTTCTCCGTTCGGTTGACCACTTCAAATAAGTTACCGATACAGTAAGGCTCTGACGCAAAAAGCAATTTTGGAACTGAAGCAACCCCGCCACGGCAGCACACGTATGCCTTTTTGCTGTGCTTTTTTGTTTTTGGCATATTTTATTTGCTTTCATTTATCACAGCGAGCACCCTGTGTTGAGGTGAGCAGTCTCGTGTGAGCGCCATTGCGCGGTACTCCCAGCTCGATAGCATCCTTAATACTAGCTCGGCGTGAGGGGGTGGATTCCGCGAGTTCCGTTATCAACGGACTAACGCGTGTTGGTTCGAATCCAACCTACTCCGCAGTGACAGTTATCGACTTTTATTGAAGTGCTCTTTTGCTGAATGGGGTTGTTGATATTTGGCTGATTCGAATACAATGTATTCCGCAGTGCGTGACTTGTTAATTCCTTATGTGCTCAATCACTGAATGGGCTTGGCGGTGTTTGGTTGTATGTGCGCAGCAGCCAAGCCGACGCGCGGTGCCATCGTAGGTCTCCAGCACTATTAAGAACAGGATAGTTGTCCGGTACGATAATGTGGTTTTCGCAACCTCTGTTACTGCATATCAGATTTCGTGTTTACTCACGTTTGTGAGACGGGCATCTATTCACGTGGGTTGTGCACACTGCAGGTACCATTGGAGCCCGGATCGCGCCATCCCACACCCGCACATGCGCTCTTTTTCGCAGGCCAGGCAGGCCAAGCGATATCATAGATACATGCGCACGCAGGATTTGCGGAGCCCCCAAGGAAGCGATCTGTAGAGCCCTTAAGTAATAGTTCTGTAGAGCCCTTAAGTAATAGTTCTGTATATGTGTATGTAGAGTACTTAGTTTATTTAGGAAAGTAAACATATTTTAGTGTAAACGTGTTTTTGCTTTATGTGATTGCTTTTAAAAATTGTACTGCTTTCGAACATGTTAGTGTGCCTGCTCGCATACCCGCACTTCACTCCGTCACAAAGCATTTAATATTCATTTAACCGGCAGTAGCATCCGCATATACACAGCATTGCCTGCGTTGTGAAATAGGATAGAAAGGTGCACAGGCACAAACCCTGAAACACACACGTACTGTATGCCGTAAGACTCCTTGTCCAACCGTATGGACCACTCGGTCCATACGGGTGGAGTGAGCGAAGTGAGCCCAATCGTATGTAGTCCATACGGGTGCAATATTCAAACAATATTTCAATATATCCGCACGTGTGGACTTGGTAAAGTGCAAGTCCATACGTGTGGTCACCTTAGTCCACGCGCACGGATATCGCCGTTCGTGCGGGTGAACTGGTTGAAATTGCTGTTCATACGTATGGACGGTATCGTCCATATGCATGGAATTGTATTATTATAAGCTATCCACACGTACGGACACCGACGTCCATACGCGTGGATCGGTAAAATATGTTGATAAAACCATCGTCCAAGCGTGCGGACACCTACGTCCATCCGGACGAATCACTGTCCGCACGTATGGACGCACATAATCACGCGTGTGGATATATTTACTATTCTTATCCTTAAGATCTTTTAGCAATGTCTCTGTCCAGACGTGCGGACACCTACGTCCATACGGATGAAAGACCGTCCACACGTACGGACGTAGGTGTCCATACGCTTGGATATGTTGATTGTTCGTATCCGCATGTTCATATGTACATGTTTATGTCCATACGTACGGACGGCTACGTCCATACGTGTGAACATGCCGATCCATACGGGTAATAGGCCCCTCCATACGTATGGATGCCTTCGTCCATACGTGCGGAATAGAGAATTCCGATCGTCTATACGACTGTCCATACGGTGTCCATACGGCGTCCATCCGGTGTCCATCCGGGTGTCCATACGGTGTCCATGCGGTCTTCCATACGGTGACCGTGCGGTTGAATAGTGCCTCTGTCCATGCGTATGGACACCATGTGGACATGTTTTCTGTCCATACGGTGTCCATATGGTAGTCCATACGGTGTCCATATGAAATCCTTACGATGTCCATGGGACATTTTCATATGGACACCACAATTACGCGTCGTCCGTATGGTTCTTACATATGCATCAAGGTTTCGCCAGAAATCTGCTCAGACCGTCCATACGGTTGTCCATATGGGTCCTTACGATGTCCATACGCTGTCCATATGCAAATCCACACGGATGAACAGGCCAATAATTTGTAGGGAAGGATCTCTACGCCCTCGTGCGCGTCGGGGTTCCATTGGTTCTGACCGCTTCTCCAGGGCGGAGAGGGTCTGATCACCAGAGAGTGACCTCACTTCCCCGAAGGGCAGGGTCGGGGACTGGTCGCCGGCCAGTCATTCGTCGTCCTCAACCGGGGGAAGGCCGTCGCCCTCCACAAGTTCGATGCCAGCGAGTGCCGCCAGAGTCTGGTAACTCTGCTCGTCCTCGCAGCTGGCAAGCGCCAAGACCTCCTCGGAGAACTCCTCTGGAACGCCGTCCACCTGGGAGATGTCCTCCTGCTGTTCGATGGCCCAGACGACGGCGGCCACGAATCCAGGAGAGTTTGCCAGTCGGGCAGGAGCGTTGGCTCTCCACTCCTTGAGCTTGGTCTCATCCGTGCAGTTGCGGACGATATGCTCCGCGGAGCCGCAGGCGAAACACCGGCGAACCTTCGGTGCATCAGGGCGGGAGAGACCAGGTGGTGGTGGTAATGGGGTAACTGCCGCGGCAGCGGCAGTGGTGGGCCCGTTCTCTAGCATGGCGAGTGCTGGGCGGTTCGAGGAGGGGGTGCGTCTGAAGAAAAGGGGGTACGAGGAGATGGATTCGCGAAAGAGACAGTTCGGGGAGGACGGTCTTGAGTGCGCCTCTGAGCTGCCTCCGTGTCGATGTCGTTCTCCACCTCCTCAGCGACCTCCCGTATCTCCAACAGGGCGTTGTGGGTGCCCGGGATGTCGTCAGAAGCAGCCTTCCTTTCCCACTCCTCTGGCTTGGAGACATCCAGGTGGATGGCTCTTAGGCGCCGCATCACCTTGGGCGAGTACTTCAGCCCTCGGCGGTACGTGGAGAGCATGGACAGGTTGGAAATCTCCACGCAGTTGGGGACCCTGCCGGCCAGAAAGTTGACCGAAGCCATGCGGGTCTCCAACCGCGAAAAGTACTCCGCCGCGGTCTCATTCAACGCCTGCTTCAGTGCAATAGCCTCGCCGTGCGCGTTCTCCAGGTAGCCCTGTGTCAGGGAGCACACCGCCAGGTCGCTGAAGAACACGTCCAACTCCACGTAGCGCTGGTGCCAGGCCTGGTCGGACCCGAAGGTCCCCGCCGCACGCTCTAAGAACCTCTTCTGCTGGTCTTGTAGGGTGTGCTCCTTGAAGCTCCAGAGGAGGCTCGACACGCTCGCCTGGTACTCCGATACAGAAGGCGTACAGCTGGGAGTGGTCAGCGCCTCGATCACGATGGCCTCCTTGAAGATCTTCCGCACAAGGTTGGAGTAGTGCTCCAATTGCGCCAGTAGGCCATCCTTGTCGGCCGATTTGGTGTCGGCCGCGGAGCGGGGGAATCTAGTCACACCCCTGATCAGCTTCAGCACCATCTCCTTAATCTTGTGCTCCAGGCGGACCTCGTCCGAAGATGCTCGCAGATTACGAGATTAGTGCCCTGCGGCAGTCGGATGATGCCTGGTACAAAGGGGGCGGCGCTGGGAGAAAGGACGGGATTCGCGGAGGCGGAGTGGGGGAAGCGGGCTGAAGATGGTGGTCCTGGAGCATGCGCGGGTGGGAGCGCAGGCGCGGGATTTGTGGGGATTGCGGTTGAGGTAGGCGGTAATGCGGAGGTTGACGGCCCAGGAATAGGCGGTGGTGCGGGTGTTGATGATGGAGCGGGGAGCGGGAGAGGCGTGTGGAAGGGCATGGGGGTGGGTGGTTGCGCGGCCACCACGCTCATGTTTCGGTACCAGTCGGAGTTGCTGACTTCGGACCACGCAGCGAGCCCGTCCTGGTCGAAGTGCAGCATCTCGGACTCCCGCGCAGTGGCAGGTATCCACTCCCACACCGGCTGTCCCATACTCGTAGATCGCACATTAGCTGCGGCTGGGTCCCCCATGGCCATGTCCATAACCTCGCGGTCGACCATGAGTACCCAGGTCTCCACGCGAGGGTTGGTAAGGAGCAGCGGTGTGTGATGAAGACGACCTCCCATGCGTGCATAAGCTGTCAGCGGAGCTCCCAGCAGATGCATGATTGTGAAGAGGATGGTGTCGCCCTGTACTCCAGCCCTGCGGCGTTCGTCTCGTGGTAAAGAGACAGCCGCCGCGCCTCGCACCCCCGCTGACTGATGTACCCACAGTGACCCACCGTCGTGGGTGATGAAGAGGGCCCGGACCTCTGGATACTGAGGGTAAGAGGGACCGGGTCCTCGGTCGGGATCACCAGAAGGGTCTGGGGGTGGATCATCAGGGGGACCTGGGGGCGAGTTCCTGGGGCTGGGGACTCTGCGCTCTGAATCAGGGTCACCACCGCCATGCACCACTGACTCCATCGATTGTCGTCGGCGAGCCACCATCATGTTAAGGGGGGCCTGAGTGGGAGGCTCAACAGGGACCGCTCCAGTGACAGTCAGAGACTCTGGAGGGGTCTCGCTGTCTGCAGCGTCCGCCTCGAGGGGCTGATCCGCCGCCAGGGCTCCCTGTGCACTGCTCTGAGGGTCGCCTGATGGGGGGGTTTCTGCAGATACCGCTGCGCCTGACGGGGCGAGACCTCTCGAGAGCACCGCGGAGAGGTCCAGGGCTTGCACTGCCGCAAGGACCTCTCTGCGGATATGCTCACTTCGGCTGCTTGCGTCCGAATCAGACCCGGATCTGCGAGCAGCTCTCCGCCTGCGCTCTGCCCGCGCAAGTGTGCCCCGGCTCCCCCTGGACCCCGTACTGGTGCGGCTGGCGTCCGTACCGGAATCGGGGTCGGAGTGCTCTGGTGAGCGGCTCAGGCTCGGGATGTGCCTGCCGTGCGTTGCAGGGCCCGAGGACTCCCTTCGGGAGCGTCGACGCCTGCGGGCCCCTGGGTCAGCTGTCACCGCTGGGAGGTGACGCACCAAGAGTGAGGCCCCGCTCGGAGCGCCCTGTCGGAATCCGCCATCAGGAGGTGCCTGCAGAGGGTCTGGAAGAATCGCGGCACCAATGCTGATGAAGGGCGGCTGTAGTGAGGGGTCCGCCGTAGGGTCGTACAGCATTGAGGTGGCTGGTACCAGCTGTTGCGGCCGTGGCTGCTGCTGCTGCTGCTGCTGCTGCTGCTGCTGCTGCTGCTGCTGCTGCTGTTGCTGCTGCTGTAACTGCTGCTGCTGGAACTGCTGCTGCTGTTGCATTGGTTCCAGCGGTTGTTGCTGTTGTGGCCACTGTTGCTGGTACGCAAGCCATTGCTGCTGTTGTTGCAGCTGCTGTTGGTACGGCGTGGGGTACGAGCCCATGGGGTGATGAGTCCCCAATGTAAATGGCACCGGGGACACTCCCCCAGCAATGGGCGCTGATTGGGGGAGTACCCAGTTGGAGCCATTCCATACGGCTTGTGCAGGGGAGCCATCGGGCAGGGTGTATGGGCGTGGCACTGCGGTATAGGGCATGGTGGTGCCCGGGAGTGGGAAGGGGTAAGTGGAAGCGTATGTGGTGGGGGACGGAAAGGTGAGGGGTGAGAATAGTGGGGGGCGTAGCGGCTCTGCACTGACCCCCATGCTGGAAAGAGACTCTGATGTGTGCTGCGACATGTTAACTGCTGAGCTGATCAGATCGAAGGCTGGGTGTGGCAAAAGCCACAGGTGAGCAGAAGGTGGGGTCTGCTCGCCTTTTATTTACTCTTCGGTGTCGCTTTCTTGAGGAGAAGGTGGGGGGCTAATATCTGGTGATGGAGGAACGCCGTCGAGCACGGGTATTGCGAAGAATCCAGGGAGCACGGGTATCGCTGGATCGTGGTTGTCCGCGTAATGGAAGAAGTATCCCTGGTTGCACCACTCGCGGTGGTGGCTCGCTGGTGGGATAGCCAGGGTGACGTTATCCAGGCGCTCAGCTGCTGTCCTCCACTTCGTCGTCAGAGGAAGAGGGGGAAGGAGGCCCGTCCTGGTCGAAGGCGCCTGCAGGTGGGAAGGTAGGGTCTGGATAAAATAACCACTTCAGTGGCCCCTGTTTCCACCACGCTTTCCTGTATCCTTGTGGGGGAACTGACATGCACCGGCGAATTCAAAATTTCGCCAGGGCTCCGCGACACGATTTTCAAGTGCTCAGGTACGCGGACAGGAGTCAAGAAACTGCAAAGGAAGGTATGTCAGGTCCGACCAAAAGGCTCAGTAAGGCTTCAGAAGATCGCCGGGCTCCGTATGTTCCAAAAATACTCCAGCCAGAGTGCTGCTGGAGGGTGCCAGAGAGTGCCAGAGATTGTCAGAGGAGCTGTCCAGAGACCGCTGAAAGCGCTATTTAGGGGGGCTTTCTCGACTACTGATGGCCGTGAGGGCGGTGTTGGGGGGTTCTGGACTGTTCTATGGGGTCTGAGGGAAGGGTTTTTGGTGGTGGGGGCTGTTGGGGAAGGTTTTGGAGTAGGCTGAAAACGGGCTAAAACTGCTGTTTTGGGCTGTTTTTGGCTGTTTTAGCTACTTTTAGGGCTCTGAAAGGTGAGCTGTGAGGTTTTTCTAGCTACTATAGACCGGGGAAACCCTTCAGGGTGATCCCTGACGGTCGTTTGTGGCCTGGGAGGGACTTGGGTTTTAAGATCGGAAAACGAATGTTTGCCTTTCCAAGCCCGTTTGAGCCCCCAGTGTTAAGGGAAGGTTATACTGATATTTCGTGACTTTTGGGAACGTTATTTGGATTCCTTCTTCGAAAAAAAATGACTTTATGACGTAAAAATTGCGCCCAGTATCCCAAAAGCACAGGTCTCCCCCTGCAGTATAACGAAAGTTACGAGAAGTCCGTGGTTGAACGCGCGGAGACGTTCAAAGTAACGCAATTGATACCAAATGTGCCCGTGGGCAGTACGACAGATGCTCGGAGTAATGTTTTTGATTGAACGTGCAAAGGTACACCATTCGGATTTTATAATATACTGGATCAGGGCCAGATTGAGGTACAAACGATAGGTCGGTTCCGAGTTCTGAAGCCCAAACACTTCTCAAGTGCTCTACTTATTCACTCGTCACTCAGGTTGCAGGGTCAACCACCCGGCAGCCGATGTCACACTACGGCTCAACGTTCAATTCCCGACCCGATCTCATTTCTAATTCCGATTCGTCATTCTCGATTCAGATGTTACGTCGACGGACTGACACGATGACTGTCATACAGTACTGTCATACTACTGTACTGTCATATTGTCATACTGTCATAGTGTCATACTGTCATACCCCCAACATCTGATATTCGATTTCATGGTCTCTCCGATCCCGATGCGAATCTGGCCATTCCTCGAGGGTCTGACTAAGTGCCACGATGACCACCCCACAGTACTGTCATACTACTATAGTGTCATAGTGTCATAGTGTCATACTGTCATACCCCGGACATCTGGTACTCATTCTCATCGTGATTTCAAGCCCAATTTCACTGTCATCGTGTCAATCCCAGATTACCCCCGATGACACACATACAGATGCATAGGCATATCGGCTCACGCTGTGCCTCCGGGTACACGCCGTACTTAGCCCAAACATTATTCAAAATGATATTTTGGACTATAACCAGCATCGAACGGGGCCTATACGTTGTCGGGGATGCATAGTTGAGTGTCGGACATGCGCTAAGACCTCACAGTCGGCACAGGTGTATGCGTACGCAAGTAGCATGCTAGGAATCACCCCAACGGGCGCCCTAGCGCCATATATCGCACGGGCATGATTCGATATGATAATCCGGACTATGAGACGTACTGATTTGGGCATGGTTGATATTGGAGGTGCATGATTTAGTGCTAGGGACGAGGTGCTAGGGCCTGGCAGACAGAGTACCAATACGCATGCACAAGTAGCATGCTCGTAATCATTTCAACGGGTGCCCTAGCGCCGTACATCGCCCAAACATTATTCAAAATGATATTTTGAACTATAACCAGCATCGAACGGGACCTATACGTTGTCGGGGATGCATAGTTGAGTGTCGGACATACGCTAAGACCTCACAGTCGGCACAGGTGTACGCGTACGCAAGTAGCATGCTAGGAATCACCCCAACGGGCGCCCTAGCGCCATATGTTGCACGGGCATGATTCGATATGATAATCCGGACTACGAGACGTACTGATTTGGGCATGGTTGATATTGGAGGTGCATGATTGAGTGTTGGGCACGAGGTGCTAGCTAGGGCCTGGCAGGGAAGCGCCTTTCTTTTGTCGCGAGGGGTATGTTTTCTCTCGTGTCGCAAAAAGATCCGATTATACGCAACATTATTATACAACGACGGTTCGCAGCTTTTTCAAAAAAAATGCTGCAAGGTCCTGCGTATACCTTATAGGAGTGAAACAGGTTTTCCTGGAAAAAGTGACATCGACATACACGATACTACCAGAACTGTCTCAAGTGTCACGGCGCTTAACTTTTTTGGGCCCCTTTTTTACGGAAACAGTGTGATTTCCCCGACAGATCGGGAGTAACCGCCCATATATAATTATGTTGCAGTCCACACCGGTCACCTTTATATGGCTAGCCGGAGAGTTATATAAATCGATCGAGCATTGCCGCCAATCAGAGACGCATAGAATATTCCTGGGCGTAGTATCAAATTATGGATATTCATGCAGAACTTATCAGCGCGACAGATTTTAGATGGCGTATAAAATATATTTCCGACCGATCGCGCATAATCGCCAATCAGAGAAGCCATGAGATTAGATAAACTCCATGAATATGGGTCACACGCGAAATACCATAAGCTGACTGTGCACGTAGAAGGAGCACGTGCTACAGATTTCAGGGTGGCTTACATGAGCTATTTTCGACCGATCGCGCGTAACCGCCAATAAGAAGTGCGAGCACCTGAGATATGATCAGCCGCCACGGTAAACGAGAGCTCAGATGGCGACTAGAGTGTGGACTATCCAACTAAGTTTTCATATTTGGTCATAAACTCAAGGTGTGCGACCATGCGCGGCCAACACCGCGCACCATGCAACCGCTAGGACGCTGAAAGACTATGGTCCTTGTGGGAGGACCATCTTTTTTTCGACGATTTCGATAAAAAACATATCAAAAGCGCACCCTTTAAGCACGCCCCTCTAGCACACGCGCGGACGATCCTGTAGGGGAAATTATTCAATTGACTCATAAATATGATGCCAAAAGCACGTATACGCCTCAAAGATCCATGTGGCACTCATAATAGTCATCGCGCGTTGGTCCTTGTGGGAGGACCATGAATTTGGATAGTAGCCAACCAGGTCGGACAGAAGGCCAGCGTCGTCCGTACCGCGAAAATGGTGTTTCTTGTCACCAAGAACGTCCTCGCGGACGCTCTTGGCCCAGGCACGATGAAGACGTGCCTTGTTGTAGATCTCGTCGGTCAGCTTCGCCTGCTCCTGCAAGTAACGCCTGATAGCCACGTCGGCGTCCTCGTTCGAAGCAGGGTTGGGGGTCGGAACAGTCGGTGTCCGCACCGTCCGGCTGTTCCGAACCCCGTCGATAAGCCTCAGCGAGGCATCAATGTCGCTGTCCCTCGTGAGGGACTTCTTTGCTCTGGTGGTAACACCCATAACTCTGAAAGCCTGATGGGAGGTGGTGCGCCGGTGCGCGTTCGGGTAATGTCGTGGGGAAGATGCGACGCCACAGTTGTCACGGAAAGAGCGGTAGAGCCATGCGAGCGAGGGGCACTGGAAGACGTCGTCGAGGTCGAAGGTGCTCGAGCCACCAGCCCAAAAATCGGTAGCAAGCGGGATCAAGGCAAGCGTAATACCGTAAATGAACATTGCGTCGACTAGGCCCGGTCCAGGTCGAATCCCCATAGCTGCGGCTCAAAGACGCTCACCGCAAACAGCTCATCTCAAAATTCCTGCGAGTCCCCAAACGCGCCTTCGCGCACCACCTCTCCAAGCGGCTGCTTTAGCCAATCATGGCCAAACTAGCTGTGGAATATAGCGTGGAATGGGTCCACGACCTACTGGAATATCCCGGTTCAAGATATCAGACAGTCGGTGAACCAATATAGATAAACTCGTATAAGAAATAAACCCTAAGCTAGATATACCCGGAACGGTCACGGAGTCGGAACGGTCTCGGTCCGAGCTACCTGTGACACCTTGATGTGTCACAGCACGGGCTTACGGATCAGTCACAGGTCCAGTGTTGGCTACCTAGGAATCTGTCATAGGGGCCTGCACCGCGACTCCCGGTCAGGGCTGCCTATACAGATTTCAGCAGGGTTCATGATGTAGGATGGCCGGCAGGCCTTTGTGACACTGCTATCTGTTTCCACCTCTCTCCTTCTGGAGGAGGTGGTGTCGACTTTACACCCCCCACTATAAGGTGGGGGGCCTGTCTCTTGTTGTCCCCCTTCGGAGAGTGGTGTCACACGCAGCATCAGTCTCGGTAGCTCAGAACACACAGATGCATAAAACCCCTAAGTCTTTTATGTGACTATCTTAGTCTTCCGACGAAGCGAGTGTTCACTGACTGTGCATTCTGTGATAGATATATATCTGCCTAGAGATATATATGTATATATATATGTGATAATAATAATAGGGATATTCTACATCGGGGGCCGACATTTCATTTAAATCCACATCGGGGGGCGACATCTCATTTTATTAATCCACATCGGGGGCCGACGCTTCATTTTAATCCACATCGGGGGCAGACACTTCATTTTAATCCACATCAGGCAGACACTTCATTTTTAATCCACATTGGGGGTAGACATGTAATTTTAATCTACATCGGGGGCCGACATCTCATTTTAATCTACATCGGGGGCCGACATCTCATTTTAATCCACATCGGGTGTAGACATCTCATTTTAATCCACATCGGGGGTTTGCATTACCTTCAACGTAAGGATATAATGTAAACGAAACATTATTTCGCGAATCCAACCGGTAGATATGTAAATCATATCGCGATGAAAATATCTACCGGTTGGATTCGCGAAATCATGTTTTTTGGAGTGTCCAGCAGTGAAAAACTGTTTCAGCATTTCGCCAAATAAGACAGTCTTTCATCGTTTGCGGCACCAAAAAACATTATTTCGCAAATCCAACCGGTAGATATGCTCATCGTAATACGGGTTACATATCTACCGGTTGGATTTGCGTAGTTGTGTTTCGTTTACATTATATCGTTGCGTGTGTCTTCTGTTTACGCATGCTATGCAATGTCAACCCCCGATGTGGATTAAAATGAGATGTCTACACCCGATGTGAAACGTTTAGGCTTGTCAGCCCCCGATGTAGATTAAAATCAAATGTCTGCCTCCGATGT
>LGRX02016880.1:0-18070 GCA_001247695.2 Cymbomonas tetramitiformis | reverse complement strand
GGGCAACGTTAGTGCGCTAAGGCCTGCCGTTAGCGTCCTGTTAGCGTACTAACAATGGAATATTCCCTAAAAGATTCTTTCCGTTAGTGTTAAGTTAGGGCAACATTAGTGCGCTAAGGCATGCCGTTAGCGTCCTGTTAGCGTACTAACAATGGAATATTCCCGAAAAGATCCCTTCTGTTAAACTCACACTAACAACGCAGAATACAGTAAACACTCGATTTTAAGAAAACAGGACTTTTTGGTCAGCCTAGCAACTTTCTTATTTATATAGAGATCTTAAATATGGAGTGTTATGTGTTAAATATTGTGAAGAAATCAAAAAATCTGGCTACTTTCTTATTGGCGGGGTTTCTTATTACTGAGTGATTACTGTATTGCATAATAGGAGGGCGGGTGGGGTGGGGGGGGCAGAATTGGGATTTGTGCAATGAACAATAAACGTCAAGGTGAACACTTTGCGACTCTTCGTGCACAAGCCTCTCGCCCGGATCCACCTTCGCCCGAGCCCGCGCCCGAGCGTGCACCCACACCGACTCCCGGCCGGCGTGGGATTCTTCTACGGCAAGGCGCGCCGGTGTCCTCACGTGTACCCGTCCCCAGTGTTGCTGTCTTCAAGAAATCACCGTAGGCCCCGTTTTCGGGATTGCATAGGTCCCGTATGGGTCCGGGCGGTCCGCACCCAGATAGTCATAGGTCCGTCATAGGTCCGCCCGGCCCGTGTAATTTGCACGATTTCTTGACATATATGTGGGTTATCTAAGTTGACAAGTGCACACGCAAGATTTCGCCTAATTAAGTGCTCCATCTAGTACATCGATCCCTTCGAGTTCGAAGCACTCTTATTATCATCAAAGGCATATCAATGCACATATATTATGCATGACTTGATATTTGAATCCCATGAGTCGATTATGTAGCGTTACAGTACTAGACATATATCAAGACAATTTTTGATAAATCTAAAAGTTTATTAAATGAAAATAAATACCGAAATGTTCCAAAATCTTTATAAAACCAAATCCAACCTATTCAACGATCCCACGATGCACATATGCATGACTTATTTATCCATCTAAGGCTTCTCTTCCCGGATAAAAAATACCCAGGCCAAATAGAAAATAATGATTTTTTTTGTGTCAGCACCCCTCCAAAAATACTCGGACCCAATGTTGCCTTCTCCCATTTTTGGTGCGCCGCAGGCGAATTTTCACTCGATCTTAACCGACTTTCGCCAGATTTTTGCATAATTATGTTCACCCATCATATCCGGGTCGGTGGAGCATTTCCCCTACCTATGTATCGTCGGGTCTACGGACCAGATTACTCGCCATGCGCCGAGTTTTTACCTCCAGCATTGCTGACGGTTTTAGGCATTATTTTCTACTAGGGATCCAGGTCTTATCCACTCCGTAATTTGCCAAATCTAAAGAGTGCTTATAAATCAGTATATCGTGGGAATAGTAAAATGCATGCCAACATTTCAACGTATTTCCTATTCGATACAATTTCCAATAAGTCCGCCGTAGGCCCGGATCACATCACACCATTGTAAGCTCGACTTGTCCCCGATAAATCCATCTGGACAACAAAACACTCCTAAATCCATAGGCCCACCGTAGGTCCGGGGCTTTCCAGCGGTGGTGTGGCTATACTAGAATTGTCAGGCCCATAGGTCCGGAGGAGAATTGCTCGTAGGTCCGCGATAGGCCCAAGGTCAATTTTCGGGACGCCCGTAGGTCCGGGGCCGGCCCCCAGCGCCTTGACAGCAGCACTGCCCGTCCCACCACTAGCCCGCAGAGCCATTCGTAACCCCGCACCCCACGCACTTGTTTCTCCACCACCACCTTGTCAACCTGTTCCCGAAGGTTTCCGGTTGGGTCATGAATATGAGGGGAGCACAAAGAAGCTTCGAGTATCCGAGTGGGCGGCAACCACGGTGACGACGATATATGACGGGTGAGTCATGCCTTTATCCATATACCTCGTGATATGCATGTCTCTCAAGAAACCAGTGAAACACGTTATCTGTGCCCTATGTCGATACGGTAGTGTACACTTAGTGCGATATTCGGTAACTAACAGTACACTACTAACGTGGCAGCTACTTTACTTAATTAATGCACTATGTTCCAGCTAACTGCGTATCAAAAATGGTGGCGGTATGCCGGCACAACCGCATTACAAACAAACATTCTGCGGGTGGAGATCGCGGGACGGTTGTACACCTTATTGAAAGTCAACTGGCTGACAAAGCCAACCGAAGAACAAATCAAGGCCTATCGTAGGAGGAACTCGATTCTCGGGCCGGACGATTTGGCTAAGACGGTGTACACCTTCAACCCGCACCGTGACCCAACGGCTTTTGAGAAGAACTCCGAGCATTTCATCTTAGCCAACAAAGTTGAACAGCAGGTCGTCGTTATACGTACCACATCCGTGCATGGAGATCGCGGTCATTCTTGACCCCACGGCTGACTTTTTTGAATGCCTAAAGCCACCACTTGACTACGACGACGACTAGGACGACAATGAGGACTGAACTCATGTTTCGGTCGACGGGATTCTAGGCCGTGGACAGTCCCTCGGCATCTTGCGTCGTGTGGTTTAGTGGAACACCCGGCATGTGCAGTGGTTGCGTAGTTTACGCACGTATACCGTGGTTAGTACACGTTTAACATGTTAGATAATATATGTTTAACACATTAACGTCTGATTGGTCTAGTGTACTAAATGGCATACTAACGACATGCTAACGTAGCACATTCCCAAAGGAGCTCAGCCATATCAGCTTCTTCAAACCGCGTCATACCCCCTTAACCAATGTCCAGTTCGCCATCCAGTCACCTTAGAACATCACTGAAGTGCATTTGGACCCCAGCCATGACTCACTACGCACCACGCCACATGTCCACCAACTCCCACACTTAAGGGGAGTGGGAGTTAGTACGCCGTTAACACGCTAACGTGTGATTGGTCTAGTGTACTAACGACATACTAACGACATGCTAACGTAGCACATTCCCAAAGGAATTTAGCCCCAATATCGGCTTCTTCAAACCGCGTCATACCCCCTTAACCAATGTCCAGTTCGCCATCCAATCGCCTTAGATCATCACTGAAGTGCATTTGGACACCATCCATGACCCACTACGCACCACGCCACGAGTCCACCAACTCCCACACTTAAGGAGAGTGGGAGTTAGTACGCCGTTAACACGCTAACGTGTGATTGGTCTAGTGTACTAACGACATACTAACGACATGCTAACGTAGCACATTCCCAAAGGAATTTAGCCCCAATATCGGCTTCTTCAAACCGCGTCATACCCCCTTAACCAATGTCCAGTTCGCCATCCAATCGCCTTAGAACATCATTGAAGTGCATTTGGACCCCATCCGTGACCCACTACGCACCACGCCACGAGTCCACCAACTCCCACACTTAAGGAGAGTGGGAGTTAGTACGCCGTTAATACGCTAACGTGTGATTGGTATAGTGTACTAACGACATACTAACGACATGCTAACGTAGCACATTCCCAAAGGAATTTAGCCCCAATACCGGCTTCTTCAAACCGCGTCATACCCCCTTAACCAATGTCCAGTTCGCCATCCAATCGCCTTAGATCATCACTGAAGTGCATTTGGACCCCATCCATGACCCACTACGCACAACGCCACGAGTCCACCAACTCCCACACTTAAGAAGAGTGGGAGTTAGTACGCCGTTAACACGCTAACGTGTGATTGGTCTAGTGTACTAACGACATACTAACGACATGCTAACGTAGCACATTCCCAAAGGAATTTAGCCCACATATCGGCTTCTTCAAACAGCGTCATACCCCCTTAACCAATGTCCAGTTCGCCATCCAATCGCCTTAGAACATCATTGAAGTGCATTTGGACCCCATCCGTGACCCACTACGCACCACACCACGAGTCCACCAACTCCCACATTCAATCATACTAACGCACATTGTGTACTAACGCATCGCGTTAGTACGTCGTTAGTACGCGTACTAAAAGTAAGCGGCGTTAGTATGCGCTAGTATGACGTTAAGACACACTAACTCACCGTTAGTGCACGTACTAACGTTTTCTAAAATGGTAGGGTTTGCATACAGGCTGGACCTGCGCCATGGCGGTGAGCTGCTCCTCTGTAAGGCCACTGAGCATCCTCTTCTTCAATAGCTCGTATGCCTTGGCCTCCATGGTCCCTGCGTGCAGCTCGCCCCTCTCGCTGAAGTCTCTCACCCCGTAGCTCTCCTGGACGGTGGCAGCTGCAGCAGTTACATGCACCGCAGTCCTCCCCTTCCTGGGCTGCTCCACCGTGTCCTCCGGCATCTCGTCCAGAGGAACCTCTTCTTCGTCACTGTCGTCGCCCGACTCCATGCCCGGGCAATCGTCATCATCGTCGCTGTCGTCGCCCGACTCCATGCCCGGGCAGTCGTCACCCTCGTCGCTAATGTCCTGGCAGTCTGCTGCTGAGGCTGTCGGCACAGGGAGCTGGTTGCTCTCAGCCAGTTCCACCAAGGTCTCCACACCCCTTGGAGCTGTTATGCGACCCTCTGCCACGAGTCCAGCAGCTAGCTTACGGAAAGCTGCTCCCAGACTCTTGATCACGGAGGCCATGAGCTGCACCTTCCTCTGCATCTCGTCCGCCGCAGACGCCATGGGCACCTGTGCGTCTGCCTCGTACTCCTCGGGTGTCTTTACTGGGAAGCCCCTCATGCGTTGGGTACTTCCCAGAACACACTATTCGATGAAAATGATATTCTCATGTGAAAATGATATTGCCTTATTTACCTCATGATAGGCTTAAAAAGCCGCATTTTAACAGTCAAGAACATGCAAGTGCAGGTTGTGCATTAGATTTAATGGTTTTTATGGTACAAAATTGAGGTCAAATGCACTTTTTCGAAATCTAGGAGGAGTGAAAACACACAGAACTTTTGACTCAGAATCTATATACACGTTATACACATATTATTTACATGTTTTTTTTTTCGTCTTGCTTTACGCGTCCACTTCAGGTGCTACCGCTACCGCTACGCAATTATCAAAAGCTTCGTCTTCATCGGAATCATCCGATTCATTCAAGTCACCTAGGTCCTTGCGCGTGCGTTTGGATTGTTGTGCAAGCAAAGCGACGACTATCCGCGCGTATTGCTCGTTCGGTATACTCCGTTCGGGGTCATTCGCATCCACATTCCATGCCAGCACTATTTCATTCTTATCGAAAGTCTCGGTAGACGGTCGGTGCCCCGGTGGCGCTGCGAAAGCTCCTGGGTGACTCGCAAGCTGCTTGCCGAGGTGCTTCTTCTTGGTGTCGGTGTGCTTTTGGGTTGGAAATAGCGATATAGCAGCTGTTGAGTTGACGGATAGCGCGCCTCCACCTTCACCAAGTACAACGGATCCGACCATTCGCTTCGCTTCAGTTGTACGCGGAACGCGAACTTGTCGTTTTCAGATTCCACCGCGAGAGCCACCGCAAAGCTGCCGACTGTCATCTGGCCGTAGGTGACCTCCCACTGGGCGTTGTCCACGTACTGCTCTGCTCGCTTTTGGGCTCGACCTTGGTGTTTCCGTTTACCGTTGTACACTTCTATCGGCGCTCGATCAATTCGGCGTTGGATGCGCACCGGTATAGCGGGGACGGCGGCAGCCTCGGCAGCTTCTATCGCCAACGCGGGCGCCTCTATCAGTCGAACCAAGGTGGTATTGCGCTCGATGGCGATTTTCTCGGGATGCTGGAAGGGTATCGCGGGCGCTTGACATTCTCCACCAGCAGTTAGGTGGCGCTGTTTCTCGATGACATCCTCGCGCCAAAACTTTTCGTGCACCTCCGTCAGCTTTGTGCCCAAAATGTCCTTCAACGCCTGTAAGGTATGCTCAAGCTTTTCGATGCCTTCTTCGGTAAAAGGAATCGGCTTGATGTATCCAGGCCCCGCGACAGGGGGTGTAGAAACAAGCTTTGGCAATGGAGTCTCGGGTAACCATTTGGGTGAAATGGAATACTGTTTGTACTGCATGCCCACTTCGCCGTGCTCGTTCTTCTTGAACTTGAAAGCCTGCTGTGCCAAAATATTGTGGCAATCGAAGACGTGACCATCAAACCAAGAGCTGAAGTCGAAGATCTTCTCGGTGTGCTCGCACGTTACACCATCCGTAAAGCATTCTTGTGCGACCTCTATCATCTCGTCGAGCGTCCAAGCTTGCTTGCGTCGTAGACGCACGGAGAAGCGTGAAAACATCTGGTCAATGTTCTCGTGCGTATGTCCCACCAACAGAAAGTTGAGTTTCACCTTGCGAAAGACGTCCGTGTGCACCAGCCAAGCTGCGTATGCCAACATCAACTTGCTCTTGTTGGTGCTCACATTGTCAAGCTGTACATACAATACTTCCGGCATCGGGTATGAATTTTCCCCGTCCCCGTTGCGTCGATGCTCTTGAATGCGGAGGATATCCCGGTGCAAAACGTTGACAAGGAAGTTCGCATCGTCCTTGAAGTTGGCGTAGTTGAAATCCATGAAGCGGCCCACGTTCTCGATCATGCTCCCCATGTTGTGCACGTCAAGGAAGTCCTTAGAGTCCAGATGTTTAGGGATACGTCGAAAGTGTGGCAGTCGGGTGGTCCACTGCGTCATGCCATCGATGATCACCGAGGCATACTTATGCCAAGTTTTGTTCATGGTAATGCTCTTGGTCATATTCGCTTTACGACCATGTTTGTAGAACTTCTGGCGCTCCGCTCGTGCGATTGCATGATGTTTGTTGAGAGGCCCGTTGTATTGCGCTGTGCAAGATACACAAATTTGGGTCAGTGAACAAATTACATAAGCATATAAACACATCACAAAGCTATTCATGAATATTCACCTTTTTGAGATTTGGTTAAGCCTTCCTTCAATAACTTGAAGGACGCGCAAACATCGCACTGAGAAAATCGGTTCGTCGATGGAATCTTGAGCCACTTCCTGCAATCTTCGTCAAATATTTTGTAGAAGTAACTGAGAGAGCATTTTTCCTCTCCTCATTCTCTTGCAAGCCCTCGTTGTACTCGTCCCACAGCTCTTCGATGGTCAATCCATCCGAAAGATGAATCGGTTCTTTGTCAGGTTGGTGTTGTCCGTATTCGTCGGCGTATTTCTTGAGCCAGGCGACGACCGACTCGCGTTTCAGAGAAATCTTGCGGTTGTCCTCCTCGTACGTCAATCCATGAACAAACGTGTGTCGGCCCTCGAGCACGCGTGTCCGACAGTCGTGAAGATACCCGTAGCTGATGCCGTAAGCCATATAGTAGAACTTAAAGCACACCTGTTACAAAAAAAAACCGTCACTCAAAAAATTAATAACACATTATCTAGAAAATGCATAAGGGTTTTGGTAGGTCATGCCAATTTAAGACGCTTGGGAGACACCCCCAACACTGCACGTCTGCAGGCGGGACGGCCGTCGCATGCTCGTCAGCACTCTCCAAACCACGCCTTCATTAGCTAATGAACGGTTCCCGTAGCCAAAGTGTCTAATTGTGAGTCGCGCTTTGGCCAGAGTCCGTTCATTAGCTAATGAACGGTTCCCGTAGCCAAAGTGTCTAATTGTGAGTCGCGCTTTGGCCAGAGTCCGTTCATTAGCTAATGAACGGTTCCCGTAGCCAAAGTGTCTAATTGTGAGTCGCGCTTTGGCCAGAGGCCGTTCATTAGCTAATGAACGGTTCCCGTAGCCAAAGTGTCTAATTGTGAGTCGCGCTTTGGCCAGAGGCCGTTCATTAGCTAATGAACGGTTCCCGCAGCCAAAGTGTCTAATTGTGAGTCGCGCTTTGGCCAGAGGCCGTTCATTAGCTAATGAACGGTTCCCGTAGCCAAAGTGTCTAATTGTGAGTCGCGCTTTGGCCAGAGGCCGTTCATTAGCTAATGAACGGTTCCCGTAGCCAAAGTGTCTAATTGTGAGTCGCGCTTTGGCCAGAGGCCGTTCATTAGCTAATGAACGGTTCCCGTAGCCAAAGTGTCTAATTGTGAGTCGCGCTTTGGCCAGAGGCCGTTCATTAGCTAATGAACGGTTCCCGCAGCCAAAGTGTCTAATTGTGAGTCGCGCTTTGGCCAGAGGCCGTTCATTAGCTAATGAACGGTTCCCGTAGCCAAAGTGTCTAATTGTGAGTCGCGCTTTGGCCAGAGGCCGTTCATTAGCTAATGAACGGTTCCCGCAGCCAAAGTGTCTAATTGTGAGTCGCGCTTTGGCCAGAGGCCGTTCATTAGCTAATGAACGGTTCCCGTAGCCAAAGTGTCTAATTGTGAGTCGCGCTTTGGCCAGAGGCCGTTCATTAGCTAATGAACGGTTCCCGCAGCCAAAGTGTCTAATTGTGAGTCGCGCTTTGGCCAGAGGCCGTTCATTAGCTAATGAACGGTTCCCGCAGCCAAAGTGTCTGATTGTGAGTCGCGCTTTGGCCAGAGGCCGTTCATTAGCTAATGAACGAGTTCAAAAAAAAACATACCTGCTTCTTGCCCAAAAAGTATTTGAAGTCGAACTTGTCCTCAGATCGAAAGCTGTTTTTTAGCAAGTCTTTGATGAAGTATTCCTTTCTATCTTTTTGCGACATACTGAAAATATTTTCGCGAAAAGACTGAATATCTGCGGATGAGAAAGATAGACAGCAGTGCGACTTGCAATTGCACTTAATTGTTTCTGCCATTGATATACTGTCAGCCTGCAAACGTCGCTGCTTAATACTAATTACGCCCGTATATTGTTTCTTGCGTATGTCGGATTCGTACGGTTTGCGCACGACAATCTGCTTGTTTACTTCACCATTTAAACAAACAAGAGGGTCTTCATTCCTCAAGTCCAAACTTGTCTCTGAAAATTCTGTATCAAGTCTGCTTTTTATCTCTTGTAAGTCAATTTCGCGCAAAGCGCGTGACCCGGAAACGCGTGAAGAATTAGAGCTAACTTCCGATCTACACGTCAAAGGCGCGTTCCAAAGAACCAATTGCGTATTCGCGCTTGGGGCTGTGCTTGGAATTGGCTCATGATTGAAAAAGTCAGCCCCTATTTCCATGGAATCTTCAATAACTATTCCCGGGCACGGTTTGCAGATAATCTCGCAACCTTCATCGAAAGGAATAGAAAACATATTTTCGTCCAAATTAGCCGTCATTAGCTTATGAAGCCGTTTTTTACGTTCTAAAAATGATATAGACTTGCGAGTCAACCAAGAATTTCTATCTTACTGAATCGATCGATCCTCGATTTCAGCGCAAATGACACCAGGATATCTTAAAATCATATCCTTGATCTGAACAGACCGAATCAAAAAGCGACAGCGCATGTCATTTTTGATTAAAATTGACATCGATATTCGACATGTCATTTTTAGCCGCCAGAAATGACTTTTATTATTGTGCTAAAGTTACATCACTTTTTCAAAGTTCTTTCACACACACCCCTTTCACAGTTGACAGCCAATTTCTCTCATTTCGCAATGGCGACACTCGAAACATTTCAAGCACTGAGGGCTCAACATATTTTCCAGCTCTATCTTGGTAACAAGTGGAGCATTGTTAGAACCCTTGAAGCCGACGATCCTTCGGACAGTCTGCAATTACTGATTCACTCTGAGGACCCTTCCGAGCAAAATGAAGAAATAATTTTTAGTTTTCCTAAATTTACCTCTTCGACTGTAACCGGGGGTAGCCTCGTTCCTGAGAAACGCGTAGCGTACAGTATCATTGAGAACGAGACTCCAATTCTGTATTTCGTCGCGTACAGAAACAGAAAGCTTACTGTGATCGAATTAGACAGCGCAAACTTTGAGGAAGCCTTGAGCCTTCCAAAGCACACAAATCGGCTGTTGGCTTTTCAAAGTTTGAAAACTAGAGCAGCAGACGAAAATAAAAGCAAAGAATTCTATCTAGCGAGCTATGTAAACCAGGCGTGGAAAGCGTCGATTACAGCTCCTTTCTGGCAAAGCAGGAGACCAGCGGCAGTGATCGATGACCTCGGACTTGCTGGCGAGGTACCATTTGTAGAGGCTTCGGTACGTCCCTTTCATGCCCTGCGCCTGGACCGGGGCGGAAAGCGTTCATTAGCTAATGAACGCTTTCGGCCTCGAAACGCGCGCCCTGAGCCTAAACTGGGGCGGAAAGCGTTCATTAGCTAATGAACGCTTTCGGCCCCGAAACGCGCGCCCTGAGCCCTGACCGGGGCGGAAAGCGTTCATTAGCTAATGAACGCTTTCGGCCTCGAAACGCGCGCCCTGAGCCCTGACCGGGGCGGAAAGCGTTCATTAGCTAATGAACGCTTTCGGCCCCGAAACGCGCGCCCTGCGCCTGGACCGGGGCGGAAAGTGTTCATTAGCTAATGAACGCTTTCGGCCCCGAAACGCGCGCCCTGCGCCTGGACCGGGGCGGAAAGCGTTCATTAGCTAATGAACGCCTTCCGCCTCGAACCGCGCGCCCTGCGCCCTGACCGGGGCGGAAGGCTTTCATTAGCTAATGAACAGTTTCGTCTTGTCCCAGGCTGCCAGGAGAACGGCAGTGGAGCTTGCTGCCCAACGCGCCCTTCAAGGACCTGGTGGCTCCAGAGCTTTTACTGGAGCGGGCGCCAATGTGGATATGTCTCAAGTGGCCACCCCATCTGAGGCAAGGAAGGCAGCCGAGGTGGCTGCACATGGGTGGCACGCTAAGCTAACAGTGGAGCATGCAGCAAAGATGGATTTTGAGGAGAAAGCAAAGCTGTGCAGGCAAATCGAGATGGAGCACCGGTGGCCGAACCCGATGTCGACCGACGAGGCGGCGGAGCAAGGGAGTGTGTTTCGTCTCCCCATTGGATGCCTGTACCACGCGACGGGGTACGAGGCCTGCCGGGATCAAGAGAGGGGCTGGGTGAACGAGATCAAGAACAGCAGGAAGGAGAACCCGTGGGCCCCTTTCAATGCGGGTCTTGTTGCGATCGACGATGTCAAAACCCGTGCCGAATTCTCCATAAAAAAAGCTCTCGCGGGAAAATACAGAGGCAAGGTTTTTGGGCACCAGCACTGTTATCAAGCCACCGACGAGTGTCACGAGGAAATCCCGTTGGAGATAGCTTTCCAGTTCTTCGAGAGCAAGATCTACATCGGTCTCACGCCTGACATGATTCGGTTCTTAGGCGAGATGCAGAACCAAATCGACCAGAAGACGAAAGGCAAAGACCACACTCAGTTCATGCAAGGGCTTCGTTCGACCCTTTTCGAAAAGAATGGGGTCGTGTACAAAGTTTACCGAGATGCGTTGATCTCCGAGTTCGTCGCCGGTGTCCCCGAGGACACCGAAGAGGGTACCTCTTATCAACCTGGGTATTACGAGGTCGGAGGGCTGGTGCAAAAAATGGCGGAGTTCGAATCAGAGCATGGATTTGCAGTCCCGGATATCGAGAAATATCCCAAGGGATTCCAGTACATCGAGGATGTGGAGACGTCTGAGCGCGAGGGAGACCTTGAGACCCTCCCTGAGGCAGACGTGACGGTGAAGACGCTGGACGAGGATGACATCAACGCTCACCTCGATCGGGTCACAAGTTGGTACCCCGTAATGTCTCACTTGAACCAGTCGATGGAGACGCATGTGAAGGAAGTAGCGATGTCCAAGCATTCTGTGTTCGGCGGCGTGCAAATCAACCACTACTTCATGCACTGGACAATTGCCAATTTCCGGCCGCAGACGTGGGACCTCTGCGTTAAGATCATGGAGGCTTACAGAAGGTTTGACCTGAAGGGCATGAAAAACCCTTTGGCTTCGAAGACCAAAAAGCGCAAGGCCTCATCTTCGCCCGCTAAGGGACCCGCCAAGAAAGCTGGCAAAAAAGGCACCTCCAACCGACAGGTAAATTACTTTTTACTTTTGCTTCAAACAGTGTTTACCCCCCCAAAGCATCCTTTTCTATATTTTAAGACATTCTAAAAATGTTTTTTTTTACTTGCAGATGGAAGACGAGGTGCAACGAGGAGGCGGGGACCACGGAGCGGGCTCGTCTAAAGGGGCAGGCATTTTGGTGGAAGAAGCTCAGTTTCTCCACAATGCCAAATCCATGGGTATGACGTTCTGGATTAACTTGGGCGGCTTGGCGGGGGAGGCGGAGTTCGACAAGGTAGACACGTATCTGCGCCTGATTATTCAGAAGGAGTTGTCAGTAAAAGAGGGGGGCCTGATGATAAGCCAGTTCAAGAAGGAACGCATGGTGCAGAAGCACTTGGTGTCCGCGGCGGGATTGCAAACCTGGGACGCATTCAAGGCCGAGTTCACCCCCTACTGGAGCTCCCAAGAGAAAATCGAGTCGTTGATCGGCTGCTTACCTTCAACTCAGGGGGGAGCGCGCCGGGGGGGGGTCTGGGGAAGTTCCGCACGCGATCTTGAATTACGTCGAGAACGCGCGGGCGAATCTCCAAGAAGCGCAGGCGCCACGCGCGGGGCACATCCTAGGCTTGCAACAAGTCGAGGTGAAAGTCGACATCAAACTCTATCGGGAGGCGCGGACCGAGGGGCCGGAGCTTAAGGTTCCAGGAGAGGCAGGCCTTGAGGAGGACGAGCCCACACATGAGACGAAGGTGCCGATGTTCCCTCGTTGGAAGATCGTCAAGGGCAGCATGAGCGATATGAAGGACGTCCCGAGGCTGCCCTTCACGGGGACGATCATCGACTGCAATTACGCCCTTGACAAGGAGAAGACTCCCGACGCGATGACCAAGGAGGAGGTGCAACCGTTCCTGGAGTCTTTCAACGCCAAGACCACCGCCCCGGCATGGACTATCGCTATCTTTTGCGGTTTCGTCCAACAAAGCGATTTCCTGGAGGTGATTGACAATTACTGCTCCGGCCGCGCGGAGCGGTTCTTCTGGCACAAGCAGAACGTGAACATGAACCCCAACAGGACCGTGCGCTACAATGACGTTGAATGTGGCGTCCTGGGGTACCATGTAAAGAGCGATGCCCAGGGGGAGTCTACTAAAAAGCCGGAGTGGATGTTCAACTTTGATACTGGAGAAGGTGAACGTGTGAGCCGCGCGTCACTTTTGCGCGGCTTCCCGGTTGTGCACCAGATGTTCAAACGCGACAACAAAGCCGTGAATAACCATCAGAAACCCCAAGCTCTGTTGATGGAGCTGATCCAGTGCCACATGCTCGGTGACAATCCGGGCAAGATGGATGAGAACGGCCATCCACTCAACTGGATTCTCGACGCTTGCTGCGGCGTCGGCTCGACGTCCATGGCCGCCATGAGGTGTGGTATGAACGCGATCGGCTTCGACCACGACCAGTTCATGGTCAGCTCTGCGCAGCAACGGCTGATCAATTTCGACAACGAGCCCGATCAGGACGCCGAGACGAAGCCAAAACAGAAGAGCGAACCGACGGCGAAGGGCAAGGAAGCGGCCACTGCCGAATCTGAGGAAGAAGAGAATGATGCAGATGAGGAAGATGAGAATGATGAATAAAATAGTAGGATTTGTCGACCGCCCTGACTGATAGTATCAGTCATGCCTCGACGGTATAGGGTGAAAAGTACTCTACTCGTAAACATTTGAATAAAGAATGATACATGTATGCATATTTCGGTGTTTTCATTGTACGCATACTGCACTTTTCTACCGTGTTGCCTTTATGTATACCTATTTCGCGCATAAATATCACTAAACCCTGATTTTTTTGAAATATATATAAATCCAAAAATGACATATGATAATGTCATTTTCATCGAATAGTGTGTTCCAGGGCTACTGCTGGAGCCGCCGTGAGCTCAGACTCCGCACTCTTGCACAGCGTCTCGGGGAGTGCCCCCAAACCCAAGGTGTTGAGGGCGCTCGAGAGCGCCTCTTCGCCCATCTCCTCGGCCATAGCTGAGAGTAACTCGGTTGGAGGGCCAGACGACGCTCCTACCCCTGCGCTGCCATGGTGGTGCGCGCGTGCATCGATGATGTGCGTCTCCCTCTCCGCGACGCGCGCTGCGACTGGCTCCTCGTCGGAGCCCTCATCCTCGGACAGCACCTGCGACTTCACACTGCCCGCACGACTGGCCGTCTTCCTAGCAGCCACCATGCCCTGGTACTCTGCCTTCAACGCCTCAGGGTTGCCAGTGGCGCCCTTCTGCTTGTCCTCCGGTGCCTGTTTGGCTCTGTACTTGTCTTTCTCGTCGTTGGACAGCTGCTGCCAGTCCGTCACCAGGATGCCCCAGTCAGAGTTCTTGAAGCGGTTCTTCAAATTGTACATGCGCAGGGCGGCATTCTCCGCGTCCCACCACTTGCTGGAACCAAGTCTGCTCTCGTGGAACCCAGCAGGCATCTTGACGTGTTTGTAGCCGCTCCTGCACTGCTCGGGATCGGACTCATGCCAGCCCCCTCCAAAGCAGCGTAAGCACTTGGGCTTGTCGTTCGTACGAACGCCCTCTGCTGGCGGCGGCGTCTTGTTGTAGGAGGTCTTCTTAGCTCTTTCGGCAACATTCACCTCCTTCTTCATCTTCTTAGAAGGTGGTGTCTCCGCCTTCTTGCTGCTCTCCAGTTCGCCTGACTGCCCTTCCCCAGCGGACTCAATCTTCTTGATCGAGTTCTTTATCGCCTTGAGGTCAAGGCCATGTTGACGCACCTCCCAGGTGGAGTACTGGCAGCCGCACCGCCTGGTGATCTCCTGAAGGAAGGTGAGGATCCAAGACTCTGCATCGCCCTTGAGCTTGTCTTGAACCTCGATGATGGACTCCAGGTCCTTCCAGGTCACCCGATTGGGTGGCGGGAACTGTGCCCTCAGTTGCTCCTTCACCCGCGTCTGGAAGACCTTGATGCGCAGGTTTTCCACGCAGTCCTCGATGAAGGTACGCAGCTCTTCGTCGCTCAACACCTTCCCAGTAGTGTTAAGCTGCATTTCCCTGAGCCTCCTTCTGACGTTGGCGTTGTGCTGCCGTACGAAATTCTCGCACATGTCGGCGAACTCCCTCAGGAACTTGGGACGATCTTCTTCCTTGGTGCCCGTGTAGATGGGCAGCGTACCAAGGTTGATGCGCGCGGAGTCAGTGTACTCCATGTCTTCCTCAAAGATTACCAACGGCTCTTGGGCCTGGGCTTGAGGTTGTACTGGTGCTTGGGCCTCAGGCTGGCCACTGGCAGCCCCTTCCTCTCCTTCCAGCTCTGTGAAGTGCTGGCTCACCCGTATCGCTCTCTGGGCACGCCTCTCTGCCCTTTGTTGCTCCTGACGGTCAGTACTGGATTCCGTTGCTATCTTCCCGGTGGAGAAGAGATACTGGTGTGAAGGCTCTTTTCACTCCACACTTCCAAGCTTACCAGTACGGATGAATCCGTCCCTGGCTTCACCTTTCAGTGCTTTGCTCTAAGTAGCAATCAATGCCAGGATAGTCTCGTCCATGACTGGTGAGCAAGGTTTCGTCTGTGACCTGACCCTGCCTTATACTGGCTCTTCTAGATGTCCAGCAAGGTTGCCTCAGCCCTCAGTGTATCTGGTCCACGCAGTAAATCAGCAGAATGCCAGCATGGGTCAAGTGGCTACAAAGAATGCTGTCGTGATAGTGTCCACTGACAGTCCTGTTTCGCTCTACGCCTTCAGGCGTACCAGTACGGATGAATCCGTCCCTGGCTTTACCGTCTGGTGCTTTGCTCCAGCAGGATGTCACTCCCCGAAATAGCCCAGCACATAATTCTCAACGCTGCAGTCATGGTGTACAATTGGCAACCGGTTCCGCTCTGATCGCTGTCGCTGTACTTTGCAAGACTGGTGAACTTCGAGTACCGCAACAGTCTGCTTCCCTCAACCTCTTCCAAGGCTTACCAGTACGGATAAATCCGTCCCTGGCATCACCATTCAGAGGTCTCGTTCTTCAGGACTGCTGTTGAACTCTCAGCATTACAGACGACATGTCTGTAATATGGCACATTTTTGTTTTGAAAAAGACTGTTAATTACAGTTCTGACGCTATCGCACAAGAGCAAGTCCACAAATGTATATCTTTACAAGTAGAAGAATACTGTATCTTATAAATTATCTCATAACACTGCTGTTTTCGCGGTCTTAAGCGAGTCCTGGCTATTTTCGGAATCACTGTTACGAAGGCAAAACAAAAATGAGCGTCTGCCTCACTCTTCCACGCCGCCCTACTTATTCTCACTATCTCTTAACAAGTGTAACACCCGCTTATCTTTCCGTATCTCTTCACTGTCATAACTCCTCACGCGTACCGTACAGCGCGTGTCATATGTTCGTCACAGAGACTGCTACAGCAAGTGTCACAACCCGGCTGAGGTACACGATAAGCCGTGGTTTGTGACAACCACCTCAAGGGCAGCGCGCTTGCCATCTCCAGGAACGTCGGACCCAGAGGCCTCAAGCCAGTCACGAGCAGGTGAGCCAGGGCGAGCCAGAAATGTCAGAGCCGAGAGCAGCAACTCATTGGCCTCATGCCTAGCCTCAACTGCCATGTCGGTCAAGTCAAACAGGGGAGCAAACGCCGATGATTGAAGCACGAACTGCGTGCGTAACTCATGCATCAATTGTGAAAAAATGTCCACCGCGTCTGTCTCTGTCCCTGCAAAGCGCGCCGATTTGTCTCCCAGAATTTTAGTGGCAACGGTCTTGGCAACTTTTCTGTCGAAATTTTCCCGAGCCAACTGCTTGCATTTGTCCAGAACTTCCCTCGCAGCTGCGGTGGTCGGAGCTGGCAGCTGCGGGGTGTGTGGTGTCGCAGAATGCTGCGCACCCACATCATCGAAAATAGTTTCTAATCTACGGACGCGAGACCGCGTCATGTTGTTCGCTGTGGTAACCATGATAGAGAGAGACAGGGGAGAAGGTTGAGCTAAACAGGGAGATGGCGTAAGAACTCTTACAGCGGCCAGATATTTTTGTAGAAGTCTCAGCTGACGAGATCGAAACATACAGGTCGTGAGCGGAACAATGAGAGCGGCCAAAATAAGTCACGTGTGGAACGACCTCGCCGGAGCCAGCGGCGCACGAAACAGATCAACTCTCCTGGCGACGATACTGCTGTAATAAAAAAAAACAATCCGTCACCAACTGCTGATCTCCTGTGCAGCGAAGGCGAGCACAACGCGTGCCGCCATCACTGCCATGTTAACCCCTAAACCGTCATAACTATTTTTGGTTTTGGTTGAAGTCAGTGTTTTCCATATCGCCGCCTTATACGAAGGCCGATTTGCGTTTTGAGCATACCACTTGAAGCGTATTTCAAAGGCGCATCGTACTGCATTGTTCAAATTTGAGCATGAAGTGAAAATGCGATGTCACAAATGAATGTATATCTCACGCATTGCGGCGCCGAATTCGTATCCACTGTCCCGTGTAAACCCTAATCACGACCCGAGCATGTTTTGCATAACGCCTAGCTATGTGTTGAAGATATAACGTGACCTAAATAGGGCTGAGCATGCGTATTTATACGCGCAAACCATAACCGTGTGTTGTGTCAGACGATTTTCACACTCTTCATCGTTCGATCTTGAAAGCATGCGACAGTATTGAGTAACATTGGGCGCGCAGTTTGATGCGCATAAGGGAGACCTTTTCAAAACTGTTTTCAAAAGCATTTTTGGATTTTAGACGACTTCATAAACCAATTTTAGGTACCCTTGGGTCATATATGACCCAGGAAACGGTTTAAGGGTTAAAAGGCCATACCGTAAGAGTAATACACCACCGCCCAAGTGGGCGCTCAACCCCTCCTACGTCCTACTTAGCCGAACATGGCAACAGCAAGGCGTTGTGCCATCATCAGAATCACCGGAAAGCCGGTGCAGGCCATAACCTGCGAGGAAGACAGATACGCTGTCCGGCTAAGCTCGCTAGGAATCAAACTGATAATCTCATAAACAGTGTCTGGCCGAGGCTTTATGCTCTCGGAAACCCGGACAGTAAACAATGACTGTACTACTGTACTGTACTACTGTACAGTACAGTGCTAGGATGTCACGGACACGAGACGGAAGCAGGGTCAGGCTAGGGGCTAGTCAGAGCCCATAATAACTAAGCCTAAACCCGAAGTCCAGCAGGGGGTGAGACACACTTCTGGGCGTACG